>ML781972.1:155201-168437 GCA_009831015.1 Picea engelmannii | reverse complement strand
TGAAAGAGGTAAGACATGTTCCAGATTTAAGGAAAAATCTAATTTCAATAGGGCAGTTGGCAAGTGAAGGTTGTGTATCCATATTTACAGATAAGACGTGGAAGGTCATCAAAGGATCATTGGTGATAGCAAAAGGAGAGAAGTTAGGTACATTGTATTTATGTACTGGTAATACTAACTCTTCTATTTCTTTAGCTTCTACAAGAGTGAATACAACACTGTGGCATCATAGGATGGGACACATGAGTGAGAAGGGTATGCAGATACTTCACAAAAGAAATTTGTTTCCAGATCTTAAACAAATTGATTTGGACTTCTGTGAGCATTGTATTTATGGAAAACAAAAGACAGTCAGATTTCTCAGAGTCGGAAAAGAAAAGAAGAATGAAAGGTTAGAGCTTGTGCATACAGATGTATGGGGACCAGATCAGGTATCATCTCTTGGTAGCTCTCATTATTATGTTACTTTTATTTATGATGCAACTAGAAAAACTTGGGTTTATTGCATTCGACAAAAATATGATGTTTTTGATACTTTTAAGAAATGGAAAGCTTTAGTTGAGAATGAGACAGGAAAAAGTTTGAAGTGTCTCAGATCAGATAATGGAGGTGAATATTGTAGCAAGGGGTTTGATGATTGTTGTTCATACCATGGGATTCGTAGAGAGAAGACAGTTCCAAGAACACCACAAGAAAATGGTGTGTCAGAAAGGATGAACATGACAATCATGGAGCGTGCAAGGAGTATGAGATTGCATGCCGGTTTGCCCTTATAGTTCTAGGCAAATGCTGTAGATACTGTTGTTTAGTTAATAAAGAGAGGACCTTCAAGATCTTTGGATGGTAGAGTTCCGGAGGAGGAATGGACAGGAAAAAAGGTAAACTATTCCTTTTTGAAAACTTTTGGTTGTGAAGCATTTGTCCATATTGATAAAGAAAATAGAACAAAGCTTGAGTCTAAATCCAAGAAGTGTACCTTTATTGGATACATGTTAATGATTTTGGTTATTGATTATGGGATTATGAAAATAACAAAATCATTAGGAGTAGAGATGTCATATTCAATGAGAAGGTCATGTACAAAGATCAATTGCAGGGAAAGAAACAGGAAGAAGAAAAATAAGAATACACAGTGCTTGATGAGATCACTAAAAAAGAAATTCCAAAGGAACTTGAAAATCAAAATGTACAACAACAGGAGCAACAGGTACCTCAAACACCTGCAAGTGTTGTTAGAAGATCTACCAGGTTAAGTATACCCCCTGAACAATACTCTCCTTCATTATATTACTTATTGTTGACTGATTCTGGTGAACCAGAATGTTATGAAGAAGCAATGTAGGTAGACACCAAAAATAAGTGGGAGCATGGAACGAAAGAGGAAATGGATTCCTTGGCAAATAACCAGACTTGGGACTTGGTTCAGTTGCCTGCGGGAAAAAGAGCATTGCAGAATAAATGGGTTTACAAGTTGAAGGAAGAAGATGGAGGAGAAAAGCGGTACAAGGCTAGACTTGTTGTAAAGGGGTTTGCACAAAAGAAAGGTATAGATTTTGATGAAATATTTTCTCCTGTTGTTAAAATGACTTCAATTAGGACTATTTTAAGTCTTGTGGCAGTAGAAGATTTGCATCTCTAACAATTAGATGTAAGAACAACTTTTCTCCATGGGGATTTGGAGGAAGAGATTTATATGCAGTAGCCACAGGGCTATGAGGTCAAAGGGAAGGATAATTTGGTATGCAAGTTGAAGAAGAGCTTGTATGGCCTAAAGCAAGCTCCAAGGTAATGGTATTTGAAGTTTGACAGGTTTATGACACAACATGGTTATAGTAGATGTCATTCCGATCACTGTGTTTATTTTAAAAGGCTAGAAAATGGAAGCTATATTATCTTGCTATTGTATGTAGATGACATGCTTGTTGCAGGGTCTAATATGCAGGATATAAATATGCTCAAGAAGAAATTAGATAATTCATTTGCGATGAAGGATTTGGGTGCTGCAAAGAAAATCCTTGGCATGGGAATAACAAGAGACAGGAAAAATCGCAAATTGACATTGTCTCAGGGTGAGTACACAGAGAAGGTGTTGGAGAGGTTTATAATGCATAATGCAAAACCAGTTAGTACACCTTTGGCCAGCCATTTCAAATTAACTAAGGAAATGTGTCCCAAGACATAGGAGGAGATAGAATACATGTCCAGGGTCCTTTATTCATCAACAATTGGCAGCTTGATGTATGCAATGGTTTGCACAAGACCAGATATTGCACATGTAGTGGGAGTTGTGAGCAGGTATATGAACAATCTAGGTAAAGAACATTGGGAGGCAGTAAAGTGGATTCTCAGGTATTTGAGAGGTACTGCTACTCATGCATTATGTTTTGGAGGTTCAGACACTTTTCTACAGGGATATGTTGATTCAGATATGGCAGGTGATAAAGACAACATGAGGAGCACCACAGGGTATGTTTTTACTATAGGTGGAACAATAGTAAGTTGGATTTCGAAACTGCAAAAGGTCGTTGCACTTTCAACAACAGAGGCAGAGTATGTTGCTGCTACAAAGGTTAGTAAAGAGATGATTTGGTTACAAAGGTTTATGGAGGAATTGGGAAAGAAGCAGGAGAATAGCAGGTTGTACTGTGACAGTGAGAGTGCAATTCATCTTGCAAAGAACTCAACCTTCCATTCGAAGACTAAGCATATAAAATTGAGGTACCACTTCATACGATCCACCTTGGAAGAAGGACATTTGAAGTTGGAAAAGATACACACTAGCCAGAATCCTGCAGACATGTTAACAAAGGGAGTAACCAGAGAGAAACTGAGTTCCTGCTCAGTTTCAGTTGGTCTTCAAGAATGAATATGAAGATGAGAAGTTCTCCAGGTCCAAGAAGGTTTAGAGTCCAGCATATACAACAACAATGGAGTTGTTGAGATTAGTCTCCAAGTGGGAGATTGTTGGTTGTGGAGCCTGATTATGTTCCTGATTAAGAGGTCCTTGCTTTCAGCCGTGTTTATACCCCATGAAGACTTTACACCCCCAAAGTATGTACACTCTTCCACGCGGGGGAGTGCAGAGGGGGGGTACCCCCTCTGCGGGGTCCCAGGGCAGCGTCCCCCGATGGGGGTTTGGGAGTGAAGCCCCCGAAGGAAAAATTGCCTTGTAAATGTATATTGTAATTTCATTGTAAATCTGGACCGTTCATTATAAGGTCATAGATCTAACGATAGAAATTATGTTAGGGTTTTTTGCCCTAGAAGTCAACCCTATGTTATGAGTGAAATGTATTGCAGCTATGCATTATGGAGAGTATTGTATTCTGAGAGAGGAGATTGTGAGAGAAAGAAGAGGAAGTTACAACATGTTTTGCTGTAGGTTGTATCCCTTCATTTGCTGGATAATAATAAAAGAAGGACCTGGCAATTTCTCTGGTGGACGTAGCCCACACTGGGTGAACCATGTAAATCTGTGTCTCTCTTGTATTGTGTATCTTCTGTGTTTTGTTTCCACATTTGTTTTATTTTATTGCTCCACGGTCCTGTTTTTCTAACAGTTTGACCCCTGATACATCGACTTTTGAGTTCAATTTCTTAATTACCTTATTGTTTTTTACTCTGAATGTTTCTATTTGCAACTTCTTTTCTTCCTTATTGTTTTGATAATTGTGCAATGTCAAGGACTACTCCTCAAACAACATAGGTTCTTTTGTGGCTAGGTCCTCTATAATTTGTTGGATTTCAACAATTCACCAAGCTACCCAAACGGGTATCTTGATACTATCAATATCCATATCAACGGTATTCCTTTGGTCTCCTCAATTTCAAGAATTACTTTTACTTGGGGTTCTTTTCCTCTTTTGTTGGGACATTGTATGCATCCGCTCAAGATCGACATGGGGTTGATCATATCCATCGTTGCCTCCGACACGTCCTTCATTACTTTCTTCTCTATTTATGTTTTTCTCATGTCTTCTTTTTGTAGAGGAGGAGCTCCTACATGACTGAGGATTTGAGGAAGATTGTACATTAGTGGAGCCTTCCCCCCTTTGTCTTGTTCTACTTTGATTTTGAGTATTTTAACTTATTTCCGTAACCACGTCTTCATTACACAAATTATTGTCCTTTATTTTGGGGTCATTATCATCAATTCTTGTAAAGAGGTTGTTGTACCTCATGGACACTAAGTGTTCGAGGAAAAGACCTTCAAGGTCAAAGCCTTTCAAGGGATGTTCTTATTTGAGATTAAATACATTAAGTGATCCGAATATAGGAGCCGAACGAACTAATTAACATACTGAATACAACAAACACATAGATATGGAGAACAACACAAATATCCAGTGAACAATATCTTCTATTGAATAAATGAAATAGGCTGAAACTGTAAAACTGCAGAACTGAAACACTTGCTTGAATGGTGGTAGCTATATTTGAGAAGAGATGTGGTTGCTACGTGCATCCGTCTAAGCATAATGATTACAATGAGGCTCCAGAGGCATTTTTGATATTACTCATGAATTCCAAAACCCTAGACATCCAAAAACCTAACCCTAGGAGGTGAAATGCCAAAAGTCATGTGTGCCCTTATGGGTAAGTTGGTACCTCAACTTCTCGGGGTAATAACTTTTGCATACGACCTTCGTTTTAGGTGCGTGATAGCTCGTTGGAAAGGTCTTTCAGAGAAATACAAATTACGCCATAAAAATTTGTCTTTGTCAACAATTTGATAGTGGCAAGCAAAAAAAACACTGTTTAGGGCTCTAAAACGACCCTAGAAGTAGTGCAAGATGTGCTGACATGAAAACATACAAAATAAGCCAGTTGGATTAGGTGAGAGGCCACCAGTATCCACTTGGAACATGTGTAGGGCTTCAGACAACCCCAAAAGTGTAGAACCTACAATTACAAATAAGTACAAAATAACGTGCTGAACTAAAAACGAACAAGAGGAGCCAGTTGGAATAGGTAGGTGGCCACCAATATCCACCTGTATCCATCCTCCCCCCTTAGGAAGCAACGGTGCCCATTGCGTTGAGTTCCCCCATCATGTGAGGAAACTTCTACTGGATTTTTCCCCGGGTGAACCACTTGCCTTGGTGTAGGAGTTGCCCTGCCTCGATAGCTTGATAAAGCTGGATCTTCTGCTGGTGAGTGCCCTTGAATTGTGTGTCCACTATCTGATGCAGATGCTTATTCCATGCAGTCAGGGTTGACCTGTATTGGTGTCATCTATTCTCCAATCTCTGAGGTGTCTAATAATGGTGGAAAATATGGCCGAAGGAGGTCCACATTGAACATTGGGTGCAAGCCAAGGAAGGGTGGAGTGTTGAGCTCAAAAGCATTGTTACCCACAACCTTGGTGATAGTGTAAGGCCCATAGCAAAGTTGGTGGAGGTTGTGATGGGACCTTTTGAGATGCTCCTTTTGCAAATGTAACCATACTTTGTCTCCAAACTGAAACTAGTGTGGTACCCTGTGTTGATCATGGCATTGCTTGTACTTAGCATTGGATTTCTACAAAATCTCATAGACCTGTTGGTGGATGTGTTGAATCTGCTCAATGAATCTGGTGGATTTGTTGGTCTCAGGATGAACATGGGAAGAGTTTCTCTGGTCGTGGAAAGAGGTAGTGCAACATCAAAGGGACCCAAGGGTTGGAATCCCATCTCCACCTGAAATGGGCTATGGGCGTTGGAGCTATAGAGAGCCCTGTTGTAACTATGTTGAACATAGAGGAGACTCTCATCACATGTACGTGGATGCTTCGAGTTGTACATGTGCAGGATGTGCACAATCATACGACTGACGACCTCTGTTTGGCCGTCTGTTTGGGGGTGGAAAGTGTTAAATTATGAGCTTGATTTCTTATGCGGATTAATTCTTTTATTTACTTCAACACTTTGAATCCAACTTAATACACTTCAACAATACCAAATCATAACCAAATAGCAATAACTATGTAGATAAGTAAGCATGCACATCAACAACACATATACCCTGGGGAAACCCTATATAGGGAGAAAAACCCCAACAAACAATATTCCTTTATTGCATTAATAATGTAATATCACTTACAAATATCCACCATCAATGTTCTGCTCTTAAAGAGCTTGCCAAGATGACTCTGACCTGACAAAAACCTAAGAGACCTTGCTAAAATACACCTCTGATATGCTGCCTCTATTGCTGATATATAGCACTGATATGTTTCTTTGGTATGCTGCCTCTTTATCACTGATATGTTCCTCTATTGCTTCACCCTTAACCTTCATATCAAAACTGTGTTTGAAGAGAGGGGTCGACCTCTGTTTATATAGGCTGAAGAGGAGAAGAGGAGAGGCTCGAAATAGTATCTTGTTTGCATGCTTTAATCATAACTCAGCTTCATACTTTAGTTCGAACTAGACTTGAGACTGGTATACTCTAGTTCGAAAATAGAACTAGACTCGAGACTTCAGTTACAACTCAACATTACACTTTAGTTCTAAAATAGAACTATACTTAAGACTTCAATTACAACTCAACATTACACTTTAGTTCTAAAATAGAACTAGTCTTAAGACTTCAGTTACAACTCAACATTACAATTTAATTCTAAAATAGAACTAGACTTAAGACTTCAGTAACAAATCAAAATTACACTTTAGTTCTAAAATAGAACTAGACTTAAGACTTCAGTTACAACTCGACTCTTTACAAGGCAATTCAAAATTCTCTTCATGGTGGATAATGTTACAAATTCCAACGCACTAGATCAATACATTTATATCATTTGCAATATTAGGAATATTGTTTGTTTCTAGCTCATAGGAATTTTATATTCAACCTAACTTTTGCTAGATGCCTTGACTTTTGCTCATGGATCACAAGGCTTGACTAGGCTCACAGAGGTTGTACATTCACCCTGACTTTTGCACTAGTTTGTCTATGCTCACAGAGGTTGTACGTTCCCCCTGACTTTTGCACTAGATTGTCTATGCTCACAGAGGTTGTACGTCCCCCCTGACTTTTGCATTAGAATTACATAACATCTCGTTCACCCTGACTTTTGGTTTGACTCACAGAGGTTGTACGTTCCCCCTGGATTTTGTCAATACCTCACAAGATTGGTTGATTCTCCAAATCTCCCTGGCTAGCCTCAGGGTGGCCCATATGGCCTCTCATTGGAGAATGACTGTTGATGTTGCCAAATTTAACACTCCCTCTCAGCGAGGGAGTCATTCTCATCCACACCAAGCTTGCCTCTTAGCTGCACAAACTATCTTGAGGTCAGAGGCTTGGTTAGGATATCAACTACTTGCTTGCTCATGGATATGTGCTGTAACTTTATAGTTTTTCTCTGGACCAAGTCTCGGATGTAGTGGTACCTCATGTCGATATGTTTTGACCAGTCGTGAAATACTGGGTTCTTTGTTAATTTTATGCAACTTTGATTATCACAGTGAACCACCGTTATCTCGAGCTTGTCACCAAACAACCTAGAAACTAGTTTTCTGAGCCATACTGCTTCCTTGCTAACATCACTTGCTACAATGTACTCAGCCTTTGGTGTACTTTGTGCAATGGATCCCTACTTCCGGCTTCATTAAGAGATCATAGCGGATCCTAAACTGAAGCAGTATCCGGAAATACTCTTCCGATCCACTGGGCTTCCTACCTAGTGAACATCTGCATACCCATGCAGAAATAAACCACCACTGGATGTATATCTTAGACCATAAGTAATGGTCCCTCTGAGATATCTCAAGATGTGATTTGCTACCACCCAGTGTCTTTGTCTCGGTTCAATCATGAATTGACTCATTGCAATCACTGCATAACATATATTTGGCCTAGTGTGGATCATGTACATCAATGATCCAATCAACTGCCTATACATGGTGGGATCCACCAAATCTGAACCTGTATCAGAATCATGCAACTTCCTCAGGTTGATAATCATCGGAGTAGACATGGATTTGCAATCCATCATACCAAACCTCTTTGGTACATCCACTGTGTATTTTCCTTGTGCCAAAAATATCTCGCCCTGTCTTTGCCATACTTCCAATCCTAGGAAGTAATGCATCAAGCCTAAGTCTTTCATCTCGAATTCTGAGGTTAGCTCCCTCTTACACCAGGCTATTAACTCTTTATCTCCTGTTAGAAAGAGATCATCAACATAAAGGATTAGTATAACAGGTTGGTTGCCTCTTACCTTGAAGTACATATTTGCATCAACATTACTTTTCTGAAAAACCAGGCTTTTAAGAAAGCCATCAATCCTATCATACCAAACTCTGGGAGCCTGCTTAAGACCATACAAGGCCTTCCTTAGCTTGCATACATGAGTACCTTTGTTATGCAGTACAAAACCATTTGGTTGTTCCACAAAGACCTCCCGTTCAATCTTTCCAGTCAAGAATGATGTTTTTACATCCATCTGATGTATCTTCCAACCAAGAACGGAAGCTAAAGCGATAATTGTTCGAATGTAGGTATACCTGGTTACAAGGGAAAAAGTAACTTCATAGTCGATTCCTTCTTTCTGAGTGAAGCCTCTGGCTACAAATCTTGCTTTGAAATTTTCCACACTTCCATCAGTTGCATGTTTGATCGTATAGATCCATTTGGGAGAAACCACTGATTTGTCTTTTGGCCTCAACACAATGTCCCAAACATTGTTCTTCATAATAGACCTGTATTCCTCAAGCATGGCATCCTTCCATACTTGTAATTTATTTACTTCTTAAAATGAAGAAGGTTTGGCATCACTAATGCTGCTCATCAGTGCAACATAGCCTCCAAACCTATGAGGCCTCTTCCTTTCCCTGAAAGTTCCTTTGGGAGCAACTATCCTTTCTGCTTCCTGCACTATCTCTTTAAGCCACCCTGGATTTATTTTGGTTGGAGGTTCTTCAAGAGTTATTTCTAACACTTCAACAGGTTCTAGGGGCTCATTATGTGGCCCTTCACGAGGTTCCTCCCTCTGATCATCTGACTCTTCATTTTCAGAAGAGGGTGAAGCTGGATGAACTGCTTCTGATTCCTGCTGAAGCTATCTGGATTTCTTAAATGCAGATTCCTCATGGAAAGTCACATCCCTCCTTACCTCTATTTTCCTTTGACTTGGTACATAAATCTTGTAAGCCTTGGAGTTCTCATTGTACCCCACAAAAACCCCTTTCTTGCCCGAGGGTTCCATCTTTGTCCTCTTTTCCTTAGGGACATGAATATACACAAGACACCCAAATATCCTTAGATACCCTACTTCAGGTTTTATCCCGGAGAAGACCTCCTCAGGAGTATTGTCCTTCAAGATAGCATGTGGACATCTATTCTGAATATACACGACAATGGAGGTAGATTCTGCCCATAAATAATTTGGCAGATCCTGGTCAAACATCATTGCTTTCATTGTCTCACAAATTGTCCTGTTTTTCCTCTCAGCCACTCCATTTTGCTGAGGGTTATATGGCATGCTTAATTGTCTCTTGATTCCTGCTGATTTGCAGAAATCCTCAGACTAGAGAGATTCAAACTCTCCTCCATTGTCTGTTCTAAGGATTCTGATGTGTTTCCATGTCTGCTTTTCAATAAAGGATTTATACTCTTTGAATTTATCAAATGTGTCAATTTTAGCTTTAAGGAAATATAACCAACATTTTCTTGAGTAATCATCGATAAAAAATGACATAATACATGTAGAAATTTCGATACAAATTAATGTATTCATGCGATTCTCCTGATCTAACAAGTTCCACTATTGTTAAATACATAATCGCTTCTACTATTACTTTTGCGGAAGCAATTAAACCACGATCACAACCACAATGCACAAAGTGAAATATCAATAACACACAACACATAAGTTTTACCGGGAAATCATAAAGCTAAAAACCCCACTATCATATAATATGTATATCATGAATCATGAAAAAATCTCATACAAAACTCTAATCCAAGAGCTCTCAGTACAATACAATCGTCTCACACTGTCATACACAAATTAACAAATACCTATGCCAATTTCCGTGTCCAGACATCCTACCTCCTCTACACAATCTCTGCAATCCGAATTCTCACAATGAATCGAATGAATACAATTGCCTCGTTTGCACATGCTCATAAGCATATCCACTGCATGTGTGAACAAATCACAACTGATAGCCAACTGTCCCTTTCACCTGTTATCTCAACTGGTGTCCATTGGAACTAACATGCATGTAGTTAACCGTGGCGAATCTTCAGTTGCATGTGAGTTCACTGATTAACTAAGCTCTCACTAGTTCATGTTTAGTTACAACTAGTACAACTGATATTAACTCACTTAACTACACTTATAATTCTGTTACAATTCCAAATCACTTAGTTATGAATGAGATAATAGATTAATATTTATTGTCTAATTTAATTAAGGGAAAACTAAATTAGACACACGTTTCTTGTTGACTTTTCAACACTCCCTCTCAACAAGAAAGGGATTATCCTTCACCCCAATCCTGTCTCTATGATATTCAAATTTGCTCCTGGTGAGCGCCTTCGTCAGAATGTCTGCATCCTGATCTTTCGTAGGAATGTATTGAAGCAACATGATCTTCCGTTGCACACAATCTCTGAGATGATGATACCAGATATCTATATTCTTAGATCTGTCATGAAACACAGGATTAATCGAGAGTTTAATGCAACTCTGATTATCACAATAAATCACTGTCGGATCTAAATGAGAACCAAACAAACCAACCAAGATCTTCCTCATCCAGATAGCCTCACATGCAGCTTGGCTCGCTGCCATGTATTCCGCTTCCGCTGAACTAAGTGCCACGGATCTCTGTTTCCTGCTGTACCAAGAAACAACTGTAGATCCGATACTAAAGATCCCTCCTAATGTGCTCTTTCTGTCCGTTGGGCTGCCTGCCCAATCTGCATCTGTGAAGCCATGCAACTTCACCTCATCCATCTGTCTATACCATAATCCATACTCAGATGTGCCCTTCAGATATCTCAGGACATGCTTACCCGCCCTCCAAAAGAGTTTGGTAGGCTTAACCATCGCTTGACTTAGCTGGTTAACCGCATAGCAAATGTCCGGTCTTGTATTCACTAAATACATTAGCGAACCCACTAACTGTCGATAGACAGTAGCATCCACTACCTCTCCAGAAGTAGCATCCTCTTTCCTCCAGTTTCCTGGAAGAGGAGTATCCACGGGTTTGCAGCCCTCCATGTGAAACTTACCCAGTATCTCTCTTGTATACTTTCCTTGAGACACAAAGAGTTCACCATCTCGCTGCCATATTTCCAAACCAAGGAAATAATGAAGAAGGCCCAAATCCTTCATCTCAAACTCCTTTGCAAGGTCCTCCTTTCATGAGTGTATCAGCTACTCATCACTAGTAAGTATTAAATCATCAACATAAAGCACAATGATCAAAATCTTACCCTCCACCACAAATTGGTATAGGTTTGCATCCACTTCACTTTTGGTGAAGCCCAATCCGGTGAAATAGCTGTCTATCCGAGTGTACCAAGCACGAGGTGCTTACTTTAGACCATACAGTGCTTTATTGAGTCTGCACACATGCGACTCTCTGTCAAAGGTCTCAAAACCTTCTGGCTACTCAATGTACACTTCTTCCTCAATGATCCCGTTGAGGAACACAGTTTTTACATCCATCTGATGAATGCGCCATCCCATCTGCGCTGAGAGTGCAAGGATCTTATGGAAGAGTACCTAGCGACAGGTGCAAAGGTCTCACCATAATATATCCCCTCAATCTGTGAGAAGCCCCGGGCCACAAACCCGGCCTTGTATTTCTCCACACTCCCATCAGCAGCTTGCTTTACCTTGTAGATCCATCTCGAACCTACCACTGATTTATCAATCGGTCTTGGGACAATATCCCATACAATGTTTTTGACAATGGAGTCATACTCCTCTACCATAGCATCAACCCAAGTGGGGTCCTACACTACTTCCTGAAAGGAAGATGGTTCAGTCACAATACATTTTCTCATAAGAGCCATGTATCCAGCAAATCGATCATGAGACTGTCTCTGCCTATGCTATGAAATAGGGGCTCCTATATTCTGTGCAGCATCTAGTCTCAATCTATCAGCTTTCGTGGTGCGATTTCTGCCATTTCTGATGGATGGCTCTTCTTGAGTGGTTTCCTCCACTCTATGAACCTCTTCATGTGGCTGATCCACATCTTGAGACTCATCCTTGGGAACCAACAGTTCCTCTTCTGCATGCAAGTCTAGCTCCCTCTCAAGCGACAACCGCATGGCTTTCCGCTCATCGAATTTTATATCCCGTCGCATAACAGTCATCTTATTGTTCGACAAATACACACAATAATTATGGGGTGTTTCTGTGTACCCCACAAATATTCCAATTTCAGCAGTCGGTTCCAGCTTCTTCCTGGCATCCTTGTTTACATGCACATAAACAGATGAACCAAAATTTTTAAAATGAGAAACATCAAGTTTCTTACTAGTAAAAGCTTCTTCAGGTGTACTCATGCCAAGTACTCTATGAGTACAATGGTTCTGCACATAAACCGCAGTATTGCATGCTTCTGCCCACAAATGCAATGGTAGGCCTTTATCATGCAACATCGCTCGTGCTTCACCCACAATCGTTCTGTTCTTTCTCTCTGCAACCCCATTTTGCTGTGGGTTATGAGGTGCTATGAGTTCTCTTCGAATTCCTTCTCTATGTTTTGCTGTTGAAGCAACTGAGAATGGTCCACACACGTCCGTGTGAACTCTCTCCAGGATTACCGAAGCACAGTTCTCCTTTTCATGAAAGGTGGACTTTACATACTTCCCCAGGGTGCACCCCTTGCACTGATCTGACTGAGCAAGTGTTCCCCTTGGAAGGCCAGTAGATATTTGTTGCATGATCTTCAAGGCTCCATGATGAAGATGGCCTAATCTCCTGTGCCATAATTCGCCCTCATCCCGACTCACCACTATTTCTACCTTGCCTATCATGGCACCGCAACCATCCACCTGTAGCATGTAGAGATTCTTAACTCGATTCCCTATCTTCTTGACTTGACTTGTTGCTTTATGTCGTAGGTAGGCTATACCACTGCTAAAAACAACATCATAGCCTCTGTCCTCCAACATTGCAACTGAGACCAAGTTTTTCTTCAGACCTGGAACATGCATAACATTTTTCAATTGAAATGGTTTACCTGACTCCCTCTGAAAGGTAATGGTACCAATACCAGTTGCACT
>ML781972.1:142277-155185 GCA_009831015.1 Picea engelmannii | reverse complement strand
CCCATCTCTATATGCATTCTGAGATCTTTCTCCTCCAAGTCAATGAAAGACTCTTTATCTCCCGTCATGTGGAAGGAAGCGCCACTATCCAAATACCACACCGATCCCGATGCACTTGAAGCCATGCATGCGATCAAAGCGAAGTCAACCTCAAATTGTGAGACAAGAGCCTCACCAGTTGCATCTCCAACAACCGTCTTGTTCTTCTTCTTCTGTGGACAGTTAGTAGCAAGATGCCCATGTTCGTGACAGTGAAAACACTTCACTTTGGACAACTCCAGCTTCTTAACTTTAGACTCGGAATTTGATTGGAATTTCTTCCCTTTCCCTTTCCTTGCCTTGGCAGTCAAAGCACAATCCTCTTCATCATCACGCTTTGATGAAGATCCATCTCTGGTATTCCGCCTGAACTCCTCTTGCACCATATCCGACCATAGTTGTTCCCAATCTGACAACTTTTCCCTAATATTTACATTGTCTTGATAACTGTGCCAACTCTTAGGAAGCCCTAGGAGCGCCAAGCTCACCAAATCATCAACAGCGACTGTTATTCCCACACTTCCAAGCTCATCCCGACATTGGACAAACTTTGTGAGATATTTTGGAATGGTGTCGCCTTTCTCCATCTTAATCTTCCTGAGTTTATCTTTGAGCGCCAATTTCCTATGGTCGCTACTGATATGTGCCTCTATTGCTTCACCCTTGACCTGCATATCAAAACTGTGTTTGAAGAGAGGGCCGACCTTTGTTTATATAGGCTGAAGAGGAGAAGAGGAGAGGCTCGAAATAGTATCTTGTTTGCATGCTTTAATCATAACTCAGCTTCATTCTTTAGTTCGAACTAGACTTGAGACTAGCATACTCTAGTTTGAAAATAGAACTAGACTGGAGACTTCAGTTACAACTCAACATTACACTTTAGTTCTAAAATATAACTAGACTTAAGACTTCAGTTACAACTCAACTTTACACTTTAGTTCTAAAATATAACTAGACTTAAGACTTCAATTACAACTCAACATTACACTTTAGTTCTAAAATAGAACTAGACTTAAGACTTCAGTTACAACTCGACTCTTTACAAGGAAATTCAAAATTCTCTTCATGGTGGATAATGTTACACGTGCCAACGCACTAGATCAATACATTTATATCATTTGCAATATTAGGAATATTGTTTGTTTCTAGCTCTTAGGAATTTTATATTCAACCTAACTTTTGCTAGATGCCTTGACTTTTGCTCATGGCTCACAAGGCTCGACTATGCTCACAAAGGTTGTATGTTCCCCCTAAATTTTTCACTAGTCTGTCTATGCTCACAGAGGTTATACGTTCCCCTTGACTTTTTCACTAGACTATCTATGCTCACAGAGGTTGTACGTTCCCCCTGAATTTTGCATTAGACTTACATAACATCTCATTCATCCCAACTTTTGGTTTGACTCACAGAGGTTGTACGTTCCCCCTGGATTTGTCAATACCTCACAAGACTATTTGATTCTCCAAATCTCCCTGGCTAGCGTCAGGGTGGCACATATGGCCTCTCATTGGTGAATGACTGTTGATGCTGCCAATTTTAATAGAAAGCAGTGGATTTAGTGAGCTTGGTGTCCAACAGTGAACAGAGACTCGACCAAAATGTGTCGAGGAACCTGTTGTCCCAGTTGGAGATGATAGTTTGTGGTATCCCAAAATGGACCCACACTCATTCGAAGAAGAGATTCATAGTATCTGCCACTGTGATATTATTCTTGTAGACTGTGAGGATGGCCATCTTCGAAAACTGATCAACGACAATAAATACACAGTCATTGTCTTTCTTGGTGGATGGAAGGCCAGACATGTAATCCATTGAGACGGATTCCCAAGGCTTCTCAGGAGTAGGAATAGGGGTGTATAATCCTTACTTCTTGATGGATGGCTTGGCAATGGCACAGGCAGTGAAAGATCTGATATACTTGCTGACATCCCGTTGAAGTTTTGGAAAATAAAAATGTTTCTGAAGAACAACCACAATTTTCTCCACACCAAAATGTCCTGCCATCCGACTGTAGTGGGCTTCCCAAATTAGCTTTGCACGCTTGCTTGTAGGAACACAAAGATGGCCCAGATGGCATAATAGTCCGTCCTGAATGTGAAAATCGGTGACAGTCACGCTTATACCCAAGAGCTGATAGGTGGTGGTGAAGTTTGGATCTTGCTAATAAAGTTGGTGGCACTCATATGCCTCAAGTCCACATGAATGGAGCACAGTGGTGAGTGCAACCATGGGAGGTCGACTGAGGTAGTCAACAACATGAATGGAGATCTCTGTCTTAGACTTGATGTTGAGATGGAGTTGCTGCAGGTAGGTGGACCACTTCTGATGGTGGTCATTTTGTAATTTCCTCTATGTCTGTATGAACTACAGAGGCTTGTGATCAGTGTGGATGATCGTCTCCTTTGCCAGAGTGTAATGTTTCCATTAACGACATGATTATACAATGGAATACATTTCCTTTTCATAGGTGGGGTATTTTCGGATAGTATCTGAGAGTGTCTCACTATGGTATGCCATTGGATGACTGTGCTGAGTGAGAACTGTGCCTACAACATAGTCAGATGCATCAGTCTCAATCTTGAACGGTTGTTGCAGATCGAGCAAGGAGAGGACTGGAGCAGAGAACAAGTGATGCTTCAGATCATCGAATGCTTGTTGTTGTTCCTTCCCCTACACAAACGTTTCCCTTTCAATTCCCTTGGTCACCTAGCTGAGGGCCCATGAAATATGGGAGAATCCCAACATGAACTGTCGGTAGGAGTTGGCCAGTCCCAAGAAGCTCCAAAGCTCGGTTAGTGTGGTCAGGGCTGGCCAGTGATGGATGAGTTCAATTTTAGCTGGATCAACATGTACCCCATGTTGATCAACAATGTAGCCCAAATATTAGACCCTGTTCATTCCGAAAGAACATTTTTCCAAGTTGGCATATAGATTGTGCTGTTGCAGAGTGCTCAAATCCTGTTGAATATGTTTCATGTGCTCCTCCCAAGTTTTGTTGAAGATGAGGATGTCATCCAAATATACCAACACAAAAGAGTTGGTGAAGGGTCTAAATACATCATCCATCAACCTCATGAAAGTGGTTGGTGCATTTGTTAATCCAAAGGGAACGACCAACGATTCGAAGAGACCTTCTTTATATTTGAAGGTTGTCTTTCATACATCAGTTGGTTCAATGGGAACCTGGTGGTAGCCGGACTTTAGGTCCATCTTGCTGAAGAAATTTCCCCCCTTGAGTTGGTCAAGAAGGTCATCAATCCTGGGAATTGGGCACCAGTTGCTGACTGTGATTTTGTTTAAGGCTTTGTAATCAATGTAGAGTTGCCAAGTCCTGTCCTTCTTCTGCACCAATACAATTGGGCTTTCGCAAGGGGAGGAGTTGGGTCTGATGTGCCCCTTTTGAAGAAGCTCTTGGATTTGATGCCTGGTTTTGTCATTTTCGAACAACAAGTGACGATAGACTGGTCCATTAGGTAGAGGTGCACCAGGGGTCAGATCAATTGGATGTTTGACTTGGTAGTGCGTCGGTACCCCGGTGGGTGAGGAGAAGATGTCTCTGTATTCTTCCACGATCTCATCTACTTGCTTTTGCTGTAAAGAGAGGCTCTGTGTAGAGGCCATGGATGTGGTGACGACCTTCTTCTTACCATGAACATGGATCACAAAGAAGACGAACTTCCCGGTCTGTGAAATGACCTTGCTGCATTTCTTAGTAGAGATTAAAGAAATAGCGGTAGGTAGTGCTACCTATGGTATCATGTACAATTGTCTACCCAAAGTAATAATAACACTGCGGGGTATATATTCATACACAACATGACACTTCTACAAATATGGTTGTCCTAAAAGAACATCACAAACTTCAAGGGGAGCAGTATCAAAAAATACCTCATCTTTGAAAGGCTTGATGCCGTAGGGCAGATGACACTATTGGCTGACACAAATATCTCTTCCTTGGTGAAGCCAACCGATGGTGTAGGGTTGTGGATGCGGTGTCGTTGGCAGGTCCAACCACTTGATGACCTCTGCTGAAATCAGGTTCTTCTGACTGCTACTATCGACAATGAAATGAAGCGAATCCCCCTTTACCCACATTTGTGAGTGAAAGAGGCATTTACCTTCCTCGGGTTCTTTTGGTTCACTTCACCGAACTTTGGTGGTAGTGACAGTGGCACTGGGTTCATCATCAATAATCCACTTCCCTCCTTTGGGATTTGATTCAGAATTTGAATCATCCTCTGACTCGAAAGCCTTCATCTCGGCTATGAGTGACTGATTGGAGCGACATTCTTCGGTGTTGTGCCAAGGGATTTTATGGTACTCACACCATTTTTCCATGTCCTTCTTCGTCTTCTCATTGCCCTTATTGTGTTGTGGCTTGGACTGGTTGTCCTAAGAGTGGCCATCTTTTCCCTATCCCTTATTATGTGGGTTGGGGTCTCCTTTTCCCTTCTTCGACTGTGAGGAGTTTGCATATCCAAACTCTCACCTCTTCTGCTTAAATTTCTACTCGATCTTGACAACGTATCTATAAGACTTACCCAATGCGGTGATGTCTAGAAACTCCATTTCTGTATGAATGTATCTATGCAAACAAACGCTGTATTTGAGCACCAGATGTCACTCAGAGTCTTTGATACCTAATTTGGTGTGTAGGGTATGGAAAATATTGTTGGAATCTGGTACTGTCTCATCCCTTTCTTGACGCAGGGTGGTCCATCTGGTGTACTGGTCCTTGTAGCTTCCAACAGGGTAGTACTGTTCTTTAATGACATCCTGAAAGGAATCCCATGTAGGGGAAACCACAAATATTGTATATTCCTCTATGGCCCTTTGCTCGGAGTAAGTATCCCACCAGTCCTTAACATGGAGAACGACCTTGAGGAGTGCAAAAGTAATCTTTTCCCTATCGAAAAAATTGTGGACCAAAAAATACCCTTCGAGCAGATTCAACCATTTATCTACAACATCCACAACTATCAATCCTTCAAATAATAGAATATCAAAATTTACCTGTACCTTGAAGGGGGTTGCATGACCACTTGATGAAGATGCTTCTCCTATGGGCAACCGCCAAAGGATTTGCACAAAGTTGTCCATCATTTCATTCCTTTGTTGCGCAAGGGCTTCCTCAAGCAACATTTTAAAAGGATCTCTTGCTCCATCATATTTCTTTTCATATCCCATGGGTTGTTGTTGGGCTTGACGTGGCCAATATTGCAACGAATCAATTGGTTCGAGTCCCAACTTCTTATACCCATATCTCTTTGGGGACATGCATGAAGAAATATAAATGAAGAGCAGACCGCTCTGATACCACTGATCCATATTTAGGAGCGAAATGAACTGATTAACATAATGAATACAATAAACACAAAGATATGAAGAACAATACAAATATCCAGTGAACAATATATTCTATTGAATAAATGAAATAGGCTGAAACTGTAAAACTGCAGAACTGAAACACTTGCTTGAATGGTGGTAGCTATCTCCGAGAAGAGATGTGACTGTCATGCACATCTGTCTAGAAGAAAGATTACAATGAGGCTGCAGAGGCCTTTTTGATATTACTCATGAATGCCAAAACCCTAGACATCCAAAAACCTAACCCTAGGAGGTGAAACGCCAAAAGTCACGTGGGCCCCTATGGGTAAGTTGGTACCTCAACTTCCTGGGGTTGTAAATTTTGCATATGACCTCCATTTTAGGTGCGTGATAGCCCGTTGGAAAGGTCTTTAAGAGAACTACACATTACACTATCAAACTCTAGCTTCATTTACATTTTGACTATGGAGAGCCAAAAAAACACTGTTTAGGGCTCCAAAACGGCCCTGGAAGTACAACAAGATGTGATGACATGAAAACATACAAAATAAGCTAGTTGGATTAGGTGAGAGGCCACCAATATCCACTTGGAATATATGTAGGGATTCATACAACCCCAGAAGTTTAGAACCCACAATTACAAAGAAGTACAAAAGAACGCGTTGAACTAAAAACTGACAAGAGGAGCCAGTTGGAATAGGTGGGTGGCCACCAATATCCACCTGGATCATTAAGTGTCCCGAACAATTCTTTCAAATAGGAGAAATTCTTTACTATTGTATCTCCAACATGAATAGGCATTGTAATGAATTGCCTTTTTTGTTTCCAATCAAATAAAATGCACCAAGCTTTATACTGTCTACAAATTTCACCCACAAAATATCTATCACAGACAAATATCAAGAGCAAAAGGGGGTTTTCTTGACAACCATACAACCAGATGTAGTTATGGTCTTCCTCTTGAAAGCAAATTCCCTTTCCCTCGAGAAATTCATCAGCTTCCCTGATTATTTTCTTTGGTTAGACTCCAATTAATACGTGTCTGAATTCTATGAGAAATCTATCATGAATAATGTAAGAATGAAATGGTGCTTTAAGTCTCCATAGCACCGAGTACCAAAAATGAAATAATTCGTTATCAATATCTACATTTCCTTTTAGAGGAAGACCCTAAGAACATTGCAATAAGCAATTGCAAAGACCAAGTATGTGGTCATGAAAAACCTTGGATTATCTAAATAATTACTCAATTGAAAATAAACTTATTTGATATCACTTCTACCGATTCAAATATTACATCTTTCTGAAAAGAGAAGTAGAGTGGATATAAAGTTGACCTGGGTATATGGGAAGTTGACTCTCATCTAACCAATCGTGCGAATTGCAATAACCCTCCCTAGGTAAGGTATGGCTTTCTACTTGCTACTGTTGTGTTTGTATGTTTCCTTGACTTAGGACTTTTGTCAAACACTTTGATGAAAGACCCAAACCGGTTGTATTAACCCCTTTTCCTACCGCTACAACGTTTTGAGCACTGTACTGGTTTGGAGATTATGAAAAACACTTGGCTTCCATGTTCATAATCCACTGATACATCCTCTTATTGCTACTACTGGGTTTTTTTATGATGCTATTATGATTTTTTTGAATGTGTTTATCGATGAACAAGCATGGATATGGTACCAAAAAGTTATACAGGATGTATGCAATTTATAGCAACATATTTGCAATGAAAATAACACAAATATACAACAAGACGAGCATAAATATGGACTGATATTATTTATGGTAAAACTTGTTACACGTTGGGTAATAACATTACTTTAGTTCAGTCCCAATGGTGAGAATATGATCTTCAGAAACAAGAAATAGTCTCCACAACTAAAACAACCTTAGAACAACAACAACAATTATACCTATGCCTTAATTATTATTGTCAAATCTGTTGCAATTACAAGGGAGATAACTCACAATTCACTTCAGAAAATGCTTGATGTTGACACAATTTAGATAAGAGTGGAGGGAGATAATAACAATGTGATGGCTGTTGTATTGGCCCTTCTTTCCCAACAAGATAACTTGTGAAATATATGAGGAGGTAGCCTTCCAACTCCTTTAATTTGATACCAAGATGACAACAATTCGACTTCATCCCATAGAAGAATCAACCAACACAAGTAAACTTGGTTCTGGAAATGGAAATCGGTCCCCAACTATGTTAAATTGACCCCCTTTATAAAAAATTCTCCCAACAACTATATTTCGACCTCTTGGTCAAGGAAATCGGCCTCTACACAATCAAACTCAACCACATAATGAGAAGACTCAATCGCCAACACAAGAAAAGTAGTCACAAACCCAACTCATCCTCCTCAAGCAACAATCGATCTCTACCAAAGAAAACTTAGCTGCTAAGTGATGGAAACTTGGCCACAATGAATCACAATGAAAATATCTAAGTGATATTCCCTTAACAATTGGCTAGGGTGGATAGTTTCACCATCGAACCCAATCTTCTTCTCTAGGGTTTTTTCATCCCAAGAGCCAAAGCCAAAAGAGCTCTCTCAAATTCATTTTTTAGACAATAACAATGCATAATGAGAGAGGGTGCCTTCATTCCTCTTTTATTTCCTCATTCACCCTTTTGTTGACCCTTTTACACTTAAATGAATTTTTAATTTAACTTTAGTAAAATCACTTAATTAATTTATTAACCTTTTTACTCCAAAAAGTGATTTATTTGACTTTAAAGCATTTTTGAGCACTAAAAGTCACTTTTTATCCTCTCCACCATTTAGAGATCTTCATCCCAGTTCCAATGAGTTATTACACCAAAGTACCCCTCTTATATAAATCATTAAAATTACAACCTTAGTGAAATCCATTAAATAATGCCCATTAATGCTCCCAAATTACGGGAACGGTTGTAATGAATCGAAATCGAAATATGACTGCGCATGAATGATCCCAATGATGAACGATGATAAGTGGACCTCTAAAAGCATCATATAATTTCTCCAAACCACCCGAGCTCATTTTTAACCTCAAATTACCCCCCTGGTTAGGATGACATAACCCATAAGGTCGTCTACAATTGCAGAGTAAAGGAATCCAAAAATGGGGACATTACACGAACAACCATGAAAAGTCCCGATACCATTTTTCCAACAAGGATATATCATTTGCCGGAAGGTCATTGGGCATCTTTATAAACATAATCATAAAAAGTTTCAACACATTTGAATCGCTACCCTAAGAATCAAGGAATGCATATGCATCACAGAGCTTAAGACTCTTATTTGCAGAAGGAAGGCGAAGCATTCTCCTGTATAATTTTGGGGTTAGGACAACCATATTCTTTCCCTTTGTTGCAACTTGAATAATTTTGGTCTTGGAGTCAATTACTTGCACACACCAGGATACCAACTCCTTGAAGTCAATGACTTCAGGTACACAACTAGCATTAACAAGCCATGTAGTCCAGAGTCTATTCTTTTGCTTTTCTTCTGGACTTTTGTTCAAAACCCACTAATAAGAAGTCAACCAATGAAATTTCTTATCTTTCCTGTCGAGAGAATTAACTATATCACCACAAAAGTCTCCTTCCTCCTTCTATTTTCCATATTTAGTGTTTCTTCAATGCACTTTGATATATGTGAAACTATGAGTAATGAATTACAAAGCTCGAATCGTTAAAAGGCCAAGTGCATGGTGGGTATTTACTAAAATTTCCTTTCCACACATACAAATTACCTTCGAAATGTGGGTATCATAAATATAAACCATTAAGAAACTCTTTGAAAAAAATGACATTTACTTCCCATTAGTCCTAAATCATCTCCCTTTCCTCGTAAATCAGAGCAAATTAATGTGCCACAATTTACTCTTGATTATCGTGCAAAGCATGTGGCTTGCAAGAATCAATTGTGTGGAAATGTTGAGGGTGTGGAAGTGCAAAAAAAAAAGTGGCGTGAGATCTTTGCACTTAGAGTTGAAAAATAGACAAAGTGTTGGCCTGTGTGGGGAAATATTTGTGTAGAGTGTAGAGGGGATAATTGTCTGGAAGGAGAAGTAATGTGAGTTCTCTGCACTTTAGGATTGAAAAATAGACTAAGTATTAGGTTGTGTGGGGAAGAGTCCTAGGCGGAATGTGGAAGAAGTACTTGTGCAGAGTGTGGGGGTATTATCATAGAGAAACGGCTCCGCACACATAAAAAATGACTAAGTCTAAGAAAATTTGGATTAGGAAAATCACAAGGGTAGTGGATCGAGGAAAGATTTTATACAAGATTTGGGTTAAAGAGTGAGACATGAAACAAATCAACAACTTTCTCCAATCACGGGACAGTAATCCCCTGTGGGTTGCTAAGAATCCAGAGAGCCTTACATTGGGTGATGGAGTCAAAATAAAGTATTTTGTAAATGGAAGGAGACGAAAAAAGAAAATGGTTCAAACTATGAGAATACACAATCTTAAAAGGAAATAAAAGGAAGAAAATGGAAGAAAAAGAAGAAAAGTTTATGTACAAGATAGTGAGAACTGGGGATTAAATAATGAAATGCTTAAGGAACTTCCCATTTAATGGCAACGTTTGAACTTTTCCATTTGCATCTTTCAATAAATAAGAATTGCGACCCATTTTTTTCTCAATTTGATATGGCCCAATCAATAAATATTTGAACTTGGAATGAAATGATGGCTTCTCCTTGGCCTTGTTCCAATGTAAAACCCATTGTTCCTTTTGAAATTGCTTGGTAGTCGCATTATGATCAAAATACTTCTTGAACATTTGTTGCATGTTGGTCATGCTTTCCAGTGATTTTTCCCTCTTGTTGATCTAAAATATTGTTTTATGGTCTTAAGGTCAACCTCACGAGGATATGAATACCCCTGCATTTTTAGAGAGGTGATACTCCTCTTTTTCTTATGAAGTTATAAACTATTTTTTTCTTCTTTTTGAGAAGTACCAGACTTTGTAAAAGCTAGCATTAACATTCAGAACAATACCTGAGATTGGGACCAAGTATATTTAAAAGAAAACCATATATACAATATTTTACAAAGTAGATAAACCAAGTGAGTATGATAAGTAAGAGGTTGACATTTCCATCAAAACATTCATCAAGACAGTAGACAATATTCACAATAAAGAGATAATAAAGATGCACCACATAAATAAGAGAACTTTAAATTATCATTCCGTTAGGCACCAAAATGATTATGATGGATAAAACATTTGGAAACTCAAGCTTCAGATCAAAGTCTTTGAGAATACAATAATGTAGTATCCCAAGTATTTATCTTGGAGTCTCAAAAAAATAATATAGGTCTTTAAATACAAAGTAAATGTCTTTAAAGAAAAGATACACATTCACCCTTCAAAGAGGACTAGGATTGTGCTTCCACAGACCATAAAATGAAAAGACCTAGAAGATAAGAGGAAAACAATCAAGGGCCAACTTGGGTTTTACAGAATACTGAGAAATAAAAGGCAGTATGACAAATGATTGTATAAGAAAACAAACATAAAAGGGGAAACAAGGTTGCTGCTTGACTCATTGTAATGGAAAGTTCTAGCAATCCTTTACTTGCTTGTAGTTGTTTCTTTTATAGGTTCATGTTGTGGTTGAGGTGGTATAACCATTGCAACTACTTCTTGATTTTCCTGTTCGATAATTCTAATTAATTCTTTTTTCAACCACTCCTTGATATACTCCCTTAAAGGTGCTACAGTGATTTCATGCTTAGTTTTAATTTCAAATAATAGATTTTCAAATTCTCTCATATCTATCTCAGATTGATGCAATGTGTCATCAACTTTTTCATTCCTGTTGATATACCAAACTAACCATTTTTCAACTTTCTCTTCAGAAAAGTCTATAATTTCGGTAAATTCATTTGCCGAGGCAACGCTTAATGCAAGGATTTTTCCCATTAAGGATTCTAGTGATAAAATCACGGTATCCATTAATAAATTGGGACCATCAATGTCCTTTGTAAGATCCACAAGTTTAAGAAACATATCACTCTTTTTATTTCTCAAAACATCAGTTTTGTTTACCATTTATTTTAATTCTTTAATTCTTCTCAGCCAACATGCATTGACCTGCTTCATCTAGTAAGTCAAAGGAAGTTTTTGTTCTTTTATGTGAGCTTCACTTAAGCTCGAGACTTTAGCTGAGAATGTATTCACAACTTCTCTGTAAAATCCTTCATCATTTTCCAAGTCCTTTTGCAGGTATTCCTTGAAATTTCTATATTATGGATGGAAAGCTAGCAATACTTTGGGCAAGATCCCAAATTTCTTGGATTATATCAATTCTCTTATGTATGCCACCACCAACATAATTTCTTATTGCTTGTAATAAGCTTGATTAGCCTTTCTATTTTCTGCTGCTTTCTAGGACATTCTCTAACACAAATGAAAGTTGGATTGAATTCAAAGATTCGAGAAACAATGGTCCTAGTATCAAGGAAACTTCTAACTCTTTTATCCTTCTCTTCAACTCTGAATTTTATTTTTCCATATGATCAATAGATTGTTTCAAAGCTTCTCCAGTTGCTTCATGGAATTCTGCAATTTTTGACAGTGCAACTCCATCAAAGTCAATTTAATATTTCCATCTTTCCGATGACATTTTATTTTTAGTATTGAATTTTTCCAATAACAATTTCTTAGACTCACGATCGTAGGCCATGTGGTGCAAAGTGAAAGATTCCTCCCCGAATATTCCAGGATACTGGGTAATCATGGCATCAACAATTTCACTAGTTTCCAATAATCTTTGTGCAGACCAACTAGGTTCTTCAATGATCTCATATATGTCCATTGCACATGGACTCTTCTGGACTTTGGGTATGCTTAATCCTACTGCTAATGTATTCCTTTTTATTTTGACAGAAGTATATGCAATATGAGATTTTTCAAGACTTTTTTTAGATGGGTCTTTATCTCCACCATCGTCTAATGATCCAGGTGGATATCGGTGGCCACCCACCTTCTCCAACTGGCCCAAAACATGTTTCTGGCAATTTTGGTAATTTACTATTTTTAGCAGTTTTAACTTCCGGGGCCATTTTGAGGCCCTAAACGATGTTTTTTTGGGAAAATGGGGAGCAACATGGATCATAGATCGATGTTGCTTCGGTCAAAAGTTGTAGTTCTCGGATATATCTTTCCAACGAGCTATCATACGCCTAAAACAGAGATCGTATGCAAAAGTTACGACCCCGGGAAGTTGATGCACCAACTTACCCAAACGGGGCCCACATGACTTTTGGCGCTTCATCTCCTAGGGTTAGGTTTTTGGATGTCTAGGACTCTTGGCATTCCTGTTTATGGTAAAAAAGGCCTTCAGAGCCTCATTGTAACCATCATCTTGCGAATGCGCGCTGCCGTCACATCTCTTCTCAGAGATAAGCCGCCACCATTCCAACAAGCTTGTTTCCGCTGCATTTTTACAGTTTCAGCTTATTTCGTGATTTAATAGAAAACCAGTTTTACTGTATCTCTGTTATTTTTGTGTTAAGCACCTATTA
>ML781972.1:73764-130213 GCA_009831015.1 Picea engelmannii | reverse complement strand
AGACAACACTTTTCATTTCCAATTTCACTTAACACATATATGTTGTTTGAAGTTCTTGCAGTTGTACCGACCAATTTCCCTGAACCTTCTCTTCTTATCTCACACTTTTGTGAATCGAAAGTAACTTTATGACCTTGGTCACATATTCGACTTACACTTAGAAGATTATGTTTCATATATTCTACCAATAGAACATTTTGTGACTTTTTATTCTTGTTCCCAATTCATACTGTGCCTTCTCCAATGATTTTGGTTGAATTATCATTTCCAAAGGAGACTGATCCATTGATTTCCTTTCGCAGTGTAAGAAATTTGTCTCTATCACCTGTCATGTGTTTTGAATACCCACTGTCAACATACCAACCGTGTTTCTTCTACTTAGCTTGTAGAGTGACTGTGCATTCTTCATTGCTATACTGATCTTGCTTTCTTATCCATGTCATTTTCTGAGGTTCTTGTCTGTGACTGTTGTTATTCTATTGAGGTTCTTTAGGAGAGACTCTCATTCTGCAATTTTTGGCCATGTGTCCAAAATTGTTACATTTGTAACATTCTACTTCAGTGCTCAAAGATTCAAACCTGTTGTAACTTCTTATTTGTGTTTCACTAGGTCTTCTTGAGTAACCCCTTTGTGTATGACTCTCAAAGTTGTTATTGTTCCTGTTGTTAGCTCTGCAATTCATAGCTTTATGTCCAAAATTATTACATGCATAACATAAACCAAAAAATATAGTTTGATACCTGGGATTTGAAGATCTTCTGAAAGAAGGTGCTCTTATGAATCCTTCTTCTTCTTGAGGCCTATCTGTCTGTTGTTGATTCTGAAATCTGAATCTTCTCGGTGGAGGAGTGTCCCTGTAATCTTCCTTGTACAGCTTCCTATCCCCTTTGATTGTTTCTACATAGATTTTTGGATTTGTTTCTTGCTCTGTTGTTTTGGAGCTTGATCCCTTTTCTGTCTAATTGTATCCAAGTCCAGACTTGTCAAGATGAGATTTTTGACTGTTGATAATGTCATCTAGAACTTTTGAACTATTCTACATTTTTTTCTTTTGAACATCCTTTCTTAGTGTGACAATCTCTGCTTCCAAGTTTCCAATGATCTTGTCCTTTTCTTCTAGTTTTTCTTTGAGTGGTTCTTCAATTCTTTTATCTTCTTCTATTTGAACCTTCAATCTTGTGATCATTTGTTCTAGTTCTTGAGTGTCCTTTTTCTTGTCTAGTTTTGCTTGTAGTTTCTTGTTTTTCTTCTTTTCTCTTCTAATAACTTCTATGGCACACATTAATTCTTCTCGATAGTCAACTTCTACGTCTTCAATTTCATCTTTGATTTCTTCATATCCTTCTTCAGCTTCTTCGAAGTCTTCTTTGTCAGAATCTTTTACTGCCTTGAATAGAACTCTTCTTGTCTCACTGTCACTAATTTCATGTTCATATGATGATGATATGTCTTCTTTGATGCATAAGCTTTTCTTGAAATCTTTCTTTGTATTTCTTTTGCCTTTATATGTGTGTTTGCCTTTTGAGTAACCTTCATCATTTCTCTTTTTCTTATGAGGACATTTGTTAGAAAAATGACCAATACCATCACAATTAAAACAAATTAAAGGAGGCTTACCTCTATACCTACCATTGGTTCCCTTGTTCAGTCTTTTGACGAAGTTGGCCACTTCTTCATCATCTTCCAAGACGTCGTTGCTGCTGCTATATTCTTCTTGTTCCTTTTTCTTTTGCTTTGATATTTTGGATGCTTTGAAGGCTGCTTCTTTTACATCTAGATTTTCCTATTCAGTTCTCATTTCATATGCTGTGAAGATTCCATGCAGTTCGTCCATGCTTATTGAGTTCAGATCCGATCTTTCTTCTAGTGATGATATCTTAGGTTTGCATCTCATAGGAAGAGATCTTAGTACCTTTTGAACAATTGCAGATTCTTCTATTTCTTCTCCCAATCCTATGAATGCATTCACTGTTTCGTCAACTCTTAAGAAGTAGGCTGCAATATTCTCATCTTCCTTCATTTTTAGTTGTTCGAACTGACCTCTGTAAGTTTGAAGTTTTGCTGCTTTGACTTTTGTATCTCCTTCATAAATATTTCGAAGCTTGTCCCAAATCTCTTTGGCGGATTTACAATGTGCAACTTTGGTGAATACTGTTTCACCGAGACCATTCAAAAGTGCATTTGTAGCTTTGGAATTAGTCTGACCAAGTTTCACTACTTTGTCATTTGTTGGTGGAACTGCTGGTATTGTGTATCCATCTACAATTGATTGCCAAATTTCAAACCCCTGTGCTTGTATATATGTCTTCATCCTTATGCTCTAAAAAGCATACTTCTATCAATCAAAGTGTGGTATTCCATTATTATATGAGTTGGTACTCTCCATGATCTACCTTTCAGTGGTTAAACTGATTTCTAAAGGAACCTGCTCTGATACCAATTGTTGGATTACTGAGAGGGGGGGTGAATAAGTAATAACGTAATTATAATCCTTTTTCTCCAAATAATCCAAGTGTTATATCAATGTAGAATTATTATCCAATAATGGGAAATAAGAAATGAGCAATCACACACATACATAGTACACCGATGTTTTACATGGAAACCCAAATTGAGAGAAAACCACAGAATGCTTTATCTTATATGTCTTGAATAATTACATTCATTGGAAGCACCAAATTTCTTTGTTTTCCAGCTACAACTAGAATGAGGCTCCAACCCCCTAGTTTCTCAGGCTACAACCCAAGGGAATCTCCAAATCCCCAATTCTCTGGCTACAACCAGAAGGAGGCTACAACCCCCTATGTTCTCCGGCTACAACCGGAAGGTGGCTACAACCACCTGTCCTTGCCCCGTCCAACCGCCTTGAAGTAGAAGTAGAATGATGGAACCACTGTCACACTATCATTGTGATATATACCACTGTAAACATGTACCAATAAACCTGAACCATGCATCAACCTGTAATCGACCTGTACCATAACAAGTGCATCAACCATGCACCAACCTGTACCAAACAATCTGTAATCAACCTGTACCATAAACAAGTGAAAACAACCATGTACCAAGTATGTACCAATAATGTTTCAAGTACTCATCAACTATGACTCATAAATATGTACCAACATCATCAACTATACACCTCATGTATGTGCCAACTCATCAACTAGTCTCAACCATGTACCCAACTTGTACCTCAACCAAAAGCCCTCATCAATTTCATCATCCAAATATGATTTGTAACTCTGTAATAAACCTAGTGTATATGATCACATACCTGCAAAACTTCCTTAACTTTAACAACAAGAGACTAGCATTTTCATCAAACGTTTCTTTAGTCTCACGAGACTAGTTTTGGATTAGTCAACAACCCTAACTTGAAATAATCATAACTTTGTACCTGTAATGAATAAAGATCTGAAATCGATACACAATATTCGTTAGTGTGTTTTATGCAATTCCTCCAGGTGTCACTACTTGGAACCTCTCAGAAAAGGAGTTATGGCAAAAATGGCACACCTTGCTGAATTTTGACTTATTCTAGAGAGCGACCTTGTAGAGCGTGCCTCGCACAAAATATTTGTTGAATTTATATTCAAATTTTATACAACATACTACAAACTGTACTCTAACCAAAACATTTGGTCTTACTGAATTTGGATCTGTTATGAAGAAGTTATGACGTTTTTACCTGAAACACCTGTTTTTTACTAGTTTCAGGACTAGCCACAAACCCTAGTTTTCACAGAGTGTAACTCCAAAAATACAACGACCCACAAGTTGAATTTTTTACCACAGATACTTGGATATGTTTCCTCAACGGAATATCAATTTCACGGTTTGAATCATTCTAGAATTTTTTTTATTGTGAAAATGGTGAGATGACCTGAAAAAAAACATACCTTAGAAAACATCATCAAAATAAATTATCCTTCCTTGAATTCCAGCCTTCTTTTCTTCACTTTCCTCAGAAATTTGGCTTAGATATCCTTTGGTTACCTCATAAACCTATAGGTATTCAATATTCTCAAGTGTTTCTTAAATGAGAGAGCCTTTCCTCTTATTTATACTCTCCAAGTAGCTTCCTTAAAATCATCTTCTAGGTCACTTTGCCCACTTTCCTTATTTTAGGGTTAACCCACTTCTAATTTCTCCATTAAATTTATTATTGAATTAATTTATTTTTTATTCTCTTTGAATTATAGTACACTCATCACTTCACTTTATCCTTTTAAAATCTCTTAAACCACTTTGACTACTTTGACCTTTTGGGGCTTCTAGATTACATATGAGGGTCCTCCAACTTCGTAAGGCCATAAATCTCAAACCGTGAGGAGTTATGTGACATTCCACATACCACCAGAAATGGAATGACATGTACTATCCATATATAATATTATTACCTGAAAATATGTCAAAACTCATACCATTATCCATCAAACAAACTTGGGTCCATTACCCAAACCTAGGTTGTCCATCTTCTCATGGCCATAACTCTCTAACCGTGAGGAGTTATGTGACGTTCCACATACCACCGAAAATGGAATGACAAGGATTATCCATCTAGGATAGTTTAACTGAAAAATTCACTGGCATTCATCTCATTATTCCACAAATAAGCACGGGTTCTCTAACCATACTTCTAGGATAACTCAATCCGCAAAGCGTCTTCCTGTGAGGGATTTCACCATAAGGGGACCAATTTGGAGTTCATCCATTTCTACTTATTATGAACCATGAAAAGACAATAACGAGTCATATTTACATCAAACAATTTTGGTTCCATTACCCAACCTTTGTGCTACAGGGCTTTCTTCAAGGGTTGACATCAATGACAACCAACCTTAATCAACAATCTGCACCGAAACTGAAAATATGGTTACATATTGAAAAAGGTCATTTTGTAGATCGAATAAGTAAAAGGTGCATTTTGGAGAATGCAAGACTATAGACTTGCGGACATAGGTACTAGATAAAGGTTATCGTATAGTAAGTAACTCATCATCCTCTTTTTTATGAAAATTGACTAAGTGTTGAAAAAGTGACTTCGGAATTGCGGACCTAGAGACTCAAGGACAAAAGTTAATGGACGGTATGTAGCTTTGTATCCGCATTCCAAGAAAATGACTAAGTATAAAAAGGTGAAAGTGAATTATGGAAGATGTGGAAGTAAGAGGTTCAAAATGATAACACACGACTTCAGACCTATGGACATGCAGATCCAAGACTTTTGCTACCCTCGCTCCGCATTACTTGAAAATTGGCTAAGTGTTGGAAAAGAGCATCTGCCAGTTTCCTATGCCAATTTCTCTGGTTTTCTACAATGATCTTTTTGAGAACTTGTATCAATGTTTTATTGGTTGATTCTTCCAATCCATTTCCTTGAGGGTAGTAATTGGATGATTGCCCCATTAATATTCCATACTCCCCACACAATTTTGTGATTTTTGTTTGAATGAAAATTGATCCATTAGTGGCACTATGATCAAAATACTTCTTGACTATTTGTTACTTGTTGGTCATGATTTCCAGTGCTTTTGCCCTATGTTTTTCCAACTGCATCAATCGATAATAACGTGCTTGAAGAGGTGAATTTTCTTCCATGTATTCATTTTATGTAGCAACAACTGGTGCATTTAATTCCAACTGTATTGGTAATTTAGCTTCATTTCCATATAACAAAGTGTAAGGTTATTGTCTAATACTTTCCTTTGGATTTAATCAACTTGCCCAAAGAGCATTTGTCAGCTTCCTATGACAATTTCTCTAGTTAGTTGCAATGATCTTTTTGAGAAATTGTATCAATGTTTTATTGGTTGATTCTTCCAATCCATTTCCTTAAGGGTAGTAATTGGATGATTGCCCCATTAATATTCCATACTCCCCACAAAATTTTGTGAATTTTGTTCTAATGAAAATCGATCCTTTATTTGTTATAAATTTTTTTGGAACAATAAATCTGGATAAAATATCATCTTTTAAGAAAAGGATCAATTTCTATGAGTCAACATTATTTAAAGCTATCGGTTCTTGTCATTTTGTAGAATAATCAATAGAAGTGATAATGTATGCATGTCCCTTACTAGATTTTGGATTGATTGTACCAATGGAATTTAATACCCATTGTACAAATGGAGCTTCAACTAAAATAAGCTTCAATGGCATGACTACTCTCTTCATTTTTATAGAAATGTTTTGGCAAGCAAGGCATTTTCTTATCATAACATAAGCATCCCTGAACATAGTGGGCCAATAATAACCAACTCTGATGATTCTGTGTGCAGTTATTGCTGGTGCAAAATGTCCTCCACATACTCCTTCCTGAAATTGTTGTAGCACTTGGTGGGCTTTTGAATGGTCCAAACATCACAATAATACACCATCAAAATTTCTCCGAAAACATATTCTAGATACTAGTAAATACTGTTTGGTCTTCATCTTCAGAGCTCTTCTTTCCCTAGGAGACATTTCAATAGGAAATTGTCTGGATTCGAGATAAAAAATGATGTTTTTGTACCATTAGATATTGAGATAGATACATCTTGTATTGGTACATCATTTGCATGAGGAATATTCACAGCATCAATACCCGTCATTATATCACACAATCATTGTCCCTTGACAGCCTTGAGGGGCTTGATCTCCATGTCATATTCTTGGAGCTTGGCAAGCCAGTTTTCCCATCTGCCTTCTCTAAATTGTTGATTAAGCAACGTTTTCACTAGAGGATGTGATACATAAGCTATGACATGTGCTGACAAGATATAAGTTCTAAAATGAGCCACTACTTTTACCAAATAAAAAGTTTTTTTTCTATGTCAGAATATTTCAATTCATAATCATGCAACATCTTACTCATAAAGGCAATCAAAATCTCTTCTCCTTTTGAGTTTCTTTGTGTAAGTATGGAAACAATAGTCTCTTCTGAAGCAAATGAATATAATATAAAATCTTTTTCAAAATCTGGACCGACAAGAACATGAGCAGTAATGATTGCAGGCTTTATATTTTCAAAATCCATTTGAGTGTCTAGAGTCCACTCAAAATTTTGGTCCTTTTTCAATAACCTGTTGATTGGCTTTACAATTGTGTCACAATCAAGAACAAATCACTGAACAAAATTTATCTTCCCAAAGAAAGATTGTACTCCTTTTACAGATGTTGGGGGACTTAAATCATGAATGGATTTTATCCTTTCTAGATCAATATAAACATCTTCCTTGCTTACAATATGTCCAAGTGGCTTTCCTTCTGATACAACAAATAAACACTTCTTTGGATTGAGAGATATACCATACATTCTGCATCGTTCAAAAACTTGTTTGAGATGTTTGAAGTGTTTTTCTCTTAGTTTTGAATGGACAATTAAGTCACCCTGATAATCTCCCATAAACTTCCCGATTAGATCATTAAAACTATTTTAAGATTCCCGTGGTGCGAATTTTGAGACAATTCTTCTGGATTTTCCATAGTATAAGTCGTTGTCATTGACGTTTCAAATCCAAACCAAGATAATTAAAAGCGTGGTCCATTTCTCTTTGAAATGTTGCACCAACAATTTTCATTCCAAATGGCATGCAAACATAGGCATATGTTCCCCATAGTGTAACAAATGCAATCTTCAACCTATCTTCTTTAGCAACAAGTACTTGGTTGTATCTAGAAAATCCATCCAACATAAACATTAATGCAGAACTAGTATGTGGTCTAGGTCCGTGCTTTTCATTTCTTTGATTTCTATCATTTCTATCTCTTTGATTTTGCGGTAAAGCTCTCACATCTTGATGTTGTGGAATAATATTTTCATTTATTTTGAGCCGAGTTATCTCATTCTACATTTTCCCAATAGTCCTGCTCATATGAGCAATTTCTATTTTCTGATGAGTGTCTTGAGAAACTTCAGGAATGTTCCTTACATTAGGGGTCTAGCCTTGAAAAATCTCCCCTCCAACTCCTCGTTCTTCAATATTTCTTGAGGTAGATGAGACTTGGGATGATATTTATAAACTTGTCATTTGTCTTTGTACTTTTGCAAGGATAATTTTAGGATCAACGTTAGTCTCGATCATATATTCTTCCATCTCTATTGCCTTCATTATTGCTTCATCTAATGTGTTTATTTGTGAAACCCTTATTGCATAATTGATGTTTAATGGCATCACATTCTTATAACACCCAAATATGACATGCACATTTGGACATTGCTCTACTGGAATTTGATTTAAGGTCTTGGAAAAACGTAACTTAAATTCTCCGATCCTTTCATTTTTTCAAGATGTATTTGAGTGAATTGAGTGAGTAAAGTATGACATGCAATTGGATGGGAATATTTGGTCATAAACATATCTTCCATATCATCAAAAGAGCCAATTGACTGATTTGGGAGAGAAAGGTACCAGTCATAGGCTGGGCCTATCAAAGTTTGAATAAAGACTCTGGCCATCACATCATCACGTTCAATCAAATGAATGTCACAGATGCTAAGGAATTGATCCATATGTTTTTTGGGATCCATGATCTCATCGCCTGTGAAAATAGATAAAATACCTTGAGGGAGGGTAGGCAACTGATGTTGTTCTCCTCGTAAATTGAGGAGAGTGGATCTAGCTCTCCTTCTTGGATTTATTTTTCTATCATTTTTCGTTCTTTCATTATTAGGAACTTCATTTCTATGTTCTTCTCGATCGCCCATGGTTGCTACACTTATCACTTCAAGTATTGATTCTTAGGTTTCTTGGTAAATTTCAAGAATCTTGCTTTTACTTCTTGTCAAAGGACCTTTGTACGATTCCAACTTTTAGGACTTTACTATTGTCTTCTTTGTCTCTGAGCTATATTTATTTCTTCTTCACAAGCAAGGGCTTCCCACATTCTTTCTAGTTCCTCCCAGATTCTTGCTATTGTTATGGCTAGATCATATAGCTAATGAAGAATATTTCTCTGGTCTTTAAGTCCAATTTGTATTTGAGGTTGGTTGGGATTTGGTTGATTCATTCTAATTTTTTGGTTGCGAAACCAACATTTTTTTCAAGACATCCTTAGAATGGTCTCCAAAAATGTTGATCTCTAATATTGTTAAAGTATTGAAAAAAACCTCACGAGGATAAATACCCCTCCATTATTAAAGAGATGGTACTCCTCTATATAAATAATATACAAAATTAAAATAAAACCTCAGAATGGACTAGGTTTATTTCAATAAAATAAACACTTATAAGAAAATAAAGGCTTGAGAAAGGAACAGGCTTATTCACATGAATATTTACAATATCATACAAGATTTAGGATATTGTACAAGACTGCAAAAATAAAATGAAATAGGAATCCTCACAAGAAACATTTCCATCACAACATAAAGCGGAAAATATCATTTGGTAGAATGAAAGTAAATGGCCACATATGTAGAGAATTTAACATGATATTTCATTGAAATTTTAAAAGAGTGATGGACACGCACTTGAAAATTCAGCTTAAAACTCAAAGTCTGAAAAATCAGTAGTCATGTATCCCAAATAGTTCTCTGGGAACCTAAAAAAATATACAATTGTATTTTAAAAATGTTTGTAATATTAATAAAAGTAAAAGGCGTTTTCCCAAACGGACTAGGATTGGGGCTCCTGTGGACCGTTAAATAGAAGAAAGACTTGGAAGAAAAAAGTGAAATAGTTAGAAACCGGTCTTAGGTTTTCATAGATCATGAAACAAATAATACTGAGGGATTACTAACTGAGTGAAAGAAAAGAAAAGGAAGGCCAAATATAATATATGCTTGACTTAATAAGAAGGAAATGTTCTCTCTCTCCTTTTATTGTTGGGGATTTTCCTTTATATGATCTCGAGCTTCAGTCTTCCTTTGAGATAACTATCTCGGATAGTTATTTCGGGTTGACGATCGCTTGTAACGACTTATTGAGCCATTCATCAATGTACTCCTTCATCGGTGGGACAATGATATCTTGCTTAACTCTAAGCACAAATATCTATGGATGATTTATTATGGGATACATATGCCTTGAAGGGAATGTTGTTAAATGCATTTCAATAAGATGAGCTAGGAAATTTTTTTAAATTTATTTCAGTAAGATGAGCTAAGGGATGATGCTCATATCATTGATCAATTCTTCGTAAGCTTGAAATCTACTTCCTCCACCCCTTTCTTTGGACATGGGTCAAGGTCTAGCCAAGTAGGGACAACAATGTTACTATACAACTTGAAAACAATGTATGGTATGTTAGACACATATTTATTACCACTATTGAGGTAACTAACCTTTAAGTCCCCTACATTTTAGTGAATATTATCACACAATCAACAATGAAAAGGGATTTAATGTGTGGTTAATGACAATGTACATTTATATTCCCATGAATTATAGGTTATTCAAATATAAGGTACTTCTAAGTGATAGTGTCCTCCCTAGTAGCTACAAAGATATACATCAATTGTTGAAAAGGTTGGGTGTTGAGAACATATCATATCATGATTATTTGAATGATTGTATTTTTTATAGAGGTGAATATATAGACAAGGAGATAAGTCTAGAATGTGTATATTACATGTATCGTAAATTAAAAAAAGGGTAAGGCACATGGTCCTCATAGGACATTGAAGCATATTATGCATATAATCTCAAGGATTCAAGGGATCTTGTATGAGTTGGGAGTTATATAGAACCCAATGGATTCAATAGCCATGAAAGATATCAATGATACATGGCCTAATAAATTTAAGGATGAAGTACAAATTCTTTGATTGAGCATAGCCATGGATAGAGTTAAATTGTATTCCCTCCAAAACACCATCTGTTCTATTTGAATGATGCTAGTGATCACTAACAGTATCTCCTCATGATTGCCTACGAAAAATGAACATCTCATGTTAGCTCTTATAGTTCATGGTAGAAGACAAGTGAAAATAATGGATGTCCACCTCAAACCATTGATCAATGAATTGAAGCAATTCTGGGAAGGGATAGAAGTATACAATGTATCAAGACTCATTTCAATGGAGATGTCTTTTACATTGTATGGAATATTTGTGTACACCACACAAAATTATCCAAAACTTGGAGTTTTCTCCAGTGAGCATGTTCAATGATTTGTTTATATATGCATTGTTATTTGACATATTTCATTCAGTTCAATTGCATTATTTGGCACTATGATGTTCTATTTACAATGACATCGTAGGTCTTGTAACAAAAGGGTATCATGGATGCAAATTTTATGGAACTTCTATAAAGGCTAGGTGGTCTTATGACCTACAAAATTCGATCTATGACTTCTAGAGGGTATTCCTCCTAGAAGACCACCCTTATAGATGAGAAACATCTACTTTCAATAGTAAACCAGAGAAAACCTAGAGACCTGAAATAATGATACTAGTAGACTAGCTTAGGGAATATGAAACCAATAAATAAAAGGAATATCTAGATTTGTTTGATTCAACTAGGGATCCTGTATTTGATGATCTTTATTTTTTCAACATCTAAGTTGAGAAAATGCCTGTTGGGATGAAAATTAAATCTATAATTTAGAAGCTTCCATATTGGGAACATCTTAAGATTGACCACTTACTGGATCCTGTGAATATATTAAAAAATGTTTCATCTTCTTTATGGAAGCACATATTATTGAAAAAATGTGACACACTGGGTGTCATAAGAGAAATTATTTCTTTAAATACTAAAAAGAAACATTGGTCAAGAAAATAAAGTAGAGAAAAGGCTAATTCATCTTGTTCTTATAAAGAAAGTTATGTTCGATGGATTTTGAAGAAAGATTATCTATCTCTAGCGAAGGATTCTATTTTGGGTGTTAAATTACTTTATTTGTATAGATAAACTCCAGAAAACTAATTCACCATGGAAAGACAATTGTCGGGGATAAAATCACATGACCATCTGAGCCTTCTAACGGTATGTATGTTGATTACATGTTTTTTTTTTTTGCAATATAGATTATATGCTATACACTCACAATTTTATGCTAATTAATTTCACACATGTTTATTTTATAATGTCATTATCCTTTGCTCATGTGTCGTTGTGTGAATCATGACTTTACATCGGACTTACAATGTACCATATCTAATTATCTGCATTTGTACATTGGATTACATCAAAGATGATTCACTTGGCTATCATTCCACGATGGTGTCGACAAATAGCCAAGATTGTTTGTATGGTTGAGAAGGATTTATTCATGAGTTTCATGGACTTCTAGGTCCATCTTCTAATTCACCTAGTTGATGAGGTTGAATTAGCTGAGGTAGTATCATGTTGTTGAACATTCTTCTTGGAGAGGTGCATGAAAAGGTTGAAGGGTTTTGTTCGATAAAGGGAAAAACCTAAGGTGTCTAGGGTGAAGGGGTACATAATATATGATCCATTCTATTATAATAGTGTGTACATCAAGAAAATTGGTGAAAAATTAGGAGAAGTGGTTTTAGATGGCCATCGAGAAAAGGGAAAGGAAGCTACTCAAAACCGACAGAAAAAGGTGCATGACAAATAGTAAGTTACTTATCTTTTATAAATTTTCTATAGAGTAATTGTCTCACTGAACTTGATAATATATATTTGATCTCATGCTATTTGTTTTGATTCCATGAATACATTAGTGAATTTAGAAATTGATGCAATCAATATATTTTTTCTTTATAACAGGAGGCAACATAATCACGGGTCACACTGTATGAAGAGAAGAGAAGGAAATGGGACAATGATAGGAAACAAATTAGAGAGTTGAATGGTAGAAGCATGCTTTATCTTGATCACAATATGTAGGTTTTCATATTTAGTCATAATGATTGCAAACTACAATGAACCAAAAGCTTAAATGATCATAATATAACAAAAGTACACACAATGTATAGAATGTGAGCATGGGACACAACTCCAAAATCGATAAGTTACACAATAACTCCTTAAAGAATAGGAGAGCCTCCTCCAAATAACCAAATACATTTGTACAACATAATTCACATGTCTACAATAATGAATACATGATCTCTCTATATATACATATTAACACCTATACATGAGGCCCCTTTACTATTAGGCCGACCCTATTACATATATATTTACACATTACATGTACATTTAGGCCCATATATGCCCCCCCCAGGGTCATATCATATACATTTATCCCTATATATGCTCCCCCTAGGTCATAACATAATCCCCTCCTTCAAAAAGATTTGTCCTCAAAGCTTTGCAATTAAAGGCTTCACATGTGATGAAACCAAGTAATGTGATTTTCATATGTTCCTTCTTTCTTCTTTCATTTGATGATGATCCATCCATCCAAAATCAATTCTTTTCAATTGTAATCCTTGATGGCTAGTTGTTGCATAATTTTCTTTCCCTTGATTTCATGTATTGTTGTTGAAGCTTCTCCAATTTGTAGTAGATGTTGGTCTATGATAATATCTTGTTGAATAATGGTTTTGTGATTCTTTGTTCCATGAATATTGACAAGTACTCCCTCTTCTTCCTTGATAATGTTGATATTGATCTTCTTGTCTCCCTTGAAATATTTCCTGGTAATGAGAGTGTTGATATGGTTTCACATTTGACAGTTTTCCTTCACTCTGCACATGCATTTCATATATCTTCTTTCCAGAGACAATGTCATCCTCTACCCTCTTTTCTTGGTCTTTGATTACTCTAGCCTTGTAGATAATACCATCATATTTGGCATGTACATCTTCTAGATTAAGTTCAACTTCTTCAAGTATCTTTTGGTGACCTTCTTGAATCTTGTCTTCTTTCTCCTTTTGAAGCTACAATGTCACCTCATTTATCAAATTCTGACGTCCTTCTTCAATTCTATATTTCATTTATGATTTTACCTCATCTATATATAGGGATTCCTCAACCTTCTTGCAAATTTCCTCTTCAAGTCTTTTGGTAGATTCTGCATCCAAGATACTTGTTTCTTCTTGATTTTGATAATTATTCTTTTCTTCTTTCAATCTCTTAACATCATCCAATAGTTTTTTTATTATGGTTTCGTAATCTACATATCTATTCATCTTTATTTTTCAAATCTTCCCTTGACTCGTCATTTTCCTACTTTCCTTTGCTAGTCTTTCCCTATTTTAATTTTCAAACTTCCTTAATGAGTGCTTCATTAAGGTCTCATATCTTAGATATCTCATCACCCTTCTTCTTGATCTCTTCTTTTGATTCTTTTAACTCATATTGAATTCTATACATTTCCTCCATTTTTGTATCCCTGATCTATTTATCTAAGAAGAGTTTTTCAAATTCTTCCCATGTCATGTTCCATCTAGTATCAAAATCAATACTCATCCACCACTCCCGAGCTTCACCAAAAAATAACTTATTGTTGTTAAATAATTCCAAGCATATTCCTTTACCAACCTCAACCATTCCATAGGATTGATTTTGTCTTTATTTTCATCTCCTGTAAATTTAGGTATTTCCATTGATTCTTAATTGAGGTCTAACCCCAACCCTCGAATTGCAACCTTAGTATATTAAGGACAATGATCTGAAATAGTTATAACCCTTGTCCCAATATAATATTCTATGTTTTCTCTTTCCATTGGCTTTTTAATCAACTTAATTCTACATCCCGATCAAAAGTTATGATAGTTTTAAGTGAACATACCTTTGAAAACCCTGATTCAGAGTCTGTCCTTCTGGATGACCTTCCTTCTGATGTAATTCTAAAATTTTGGCCCTTATAAGTATGAATTTTTGGCTTGTAGTACTTTGATATGTCCTCTTTGCAATGCCACATGTTTGACCAAAATTTTAAGTGCCAAGTGAAATTTATGATAACTTCCCAAACCTTATTGATTTTTGGACTATTCTGGAGAGAAAACTTGTACAAAATGCCATGCATTCAATATTGGATAACTAATTCTGAAATTTGTACCCAAAATAATAAGGAATTTCCTATTTCCAATGCAACTAGTCTCACAGAATTTGGATCCTCGCTGAAGAAGATGTGTCTGTCTTACCCGAAACACTTGTTTGAGACTAGTTATAGGACTAGTACAAAACCTATCTTCCAGAGGGTGTATTGTCGAAAGTATAATGACCCAGAAGCTAAAATTTCTATGCAGATACCTTGAAATGTCTTCTAAATAACCTCCAATTTTCACTATCTGAAGTTGTGATGATAAATATTACCCCGTGGACAAACTAAGATCCCCTTTGGACCAATACCCCTATCTTTGGTCTAAAGACAAAATTAAACAAATGGTTGCTAACGTCCCTATAGATCTAACTCAATCAATCAAGCAAGAGAGAAAAATTATGTGGCATACCTTGTTGCGATGTTTGTTCTTGTTGCTCCAATCCTTGGGCATGATCTCCAAACTCCTTAACGCAACTGAAGTCCTGCAAGAATAGAAAATGAACTCTTCCTCCTACTCTAGATGATTATATAAAGCAGATCTATCTATGAAGACGAAAATGACAATAGACAAGCAAATGTAGAAAACATGAACTTGAAGGGAATATGCCAAGTTATCATTAATTGGAAAGCCAAAGAAGGCACTTACAAAGAACGATTGATAATGCGATCACTTATCCAAGCTCTCCTCTTCCATCCCTTTCATGAATCTTGACACAAAATTTTTGATGCTTTCTCCATAATCAAAAGTTTGATACCTCAATTGTTCCCCCCTTCACCTTGAAAATACCTTCAATATATAGGCTTTGATAGATGAAACCACCATGATAAAATGAAGGATATGGTTGAGGATATGGATCATTAAGGTTGGGATATTATTCTAAGATGAAGCCATAACATAGGGGTTGAACACAACCAACCTCATTCCAAGAGATATGGTCCTTAGGAAAAGGTGGGAGATCCCTTGATTTCCTCTAACCAGACTGGTGCTCCCCTAGAGTTGAACACATGGAGCCATCATTTAAAGTGGTTCTCCTTTAACATGGCAAGGGGGGTGCCATTATATGAAGTGGCACTCCCCCAACATGGCTAGGGGGGCGCCACCTTTCATAAATGCCCCAAAAATGGTCGATTTTCCAAGAAAAAGGTGTGTTTTTGGCCTTAAAATGATGGGTTTCTTCCTCCAATACGACTTAGGGGTCATGGAAAATGTCTTTCATGGTGTCAAGGGGTTGCGACACTTAGAAAAGTGAATGTGACACTAGGTAAGGTGCATACAACACTTACGACAGTGCATGCGACACTTAACAAGGTGCATACATCACTTTGTGACACTTAGGGTGCAAAACTCAAGTGTGACATTTTGATGTGTAACAGAAGTGTCCCTGAAAAAAAATAGCGAAAATGCCAAGATTAATTGCTTGAGGAAGCAAAACCCTGGGATAAATGCTCCGATACCAAATGTAATGAACCGAATGCTTAAATTATCATAACATAACAAAAGTACACACATTGTGCAAAATGTGAGCATGGAGAAAACTCCAAGATAGATAAGTTACACAATAACTCAAATAATAGGAGAACCTCCTCCAAATAACCAAATACATTTGTACATCACAATTCACATATCTACAATAATGAATACAAGATCTCTATATATACCTATTCACACCTACACATGAGACCCCTTTACTATTAGGTCCACCCTATTACATATATATTTACACATTACATGTACATTTAGGGGTCATATCATATACATTTAACCCTATATATATGCTCCCCTTGGGTCATAACACAAACCTTTTGGAAGTAAACCGTGTCACAATTTTTGAAGCATCCAACGTTTTGAGTGGACACTCCACCCATCATTAGGGACACATCAAGCTATAATAATGATAGAAAAAAGTGTTGATGGTGTGATTTAAAGGAAAATTAAGGGATGATCGTTGGAAAAGGTGAATAAAATATTATATGCCTATTAAAATGAAAATTAAGGGATGACCGTTGGAAAAAGTGAATAAAATATTATATGACTGTTAAAATGTGAATAAAATAAATACAAGCAAGTAAAAAATCCAAGAAATAAGAGTGCTTGAAGATTAAAGACAAGTATAAAAATAATCATGAGTGTCGAAGTTGAAAATTAAAATTTCAAAATAAAATTAATCCATAAATGCCAAATGAGATAATTAGAAATAATTCTAAAAATTAGATTAAAATAAGTTGGGAGATTGAAGGAGGAAACAAGGTACCCACAAATGTAAATAAAGAAGGGAAAAATACAAAATAAATGAGTAAGAATCGCGGTAGGGGATGGTTATAAGTTAAAGATGAAGCAAATTTTAAAGAGGACTTGTAAGAGGGAGGGGAAATAAGTCAAGAAAAAAGTAAAATGTTAATCTGAGAATGCCAAATGACAGAATAAATGGTAATAACTAAAAGGAGGTTGTATCTTAGAAAAATCAAATTCACAATGAAACTAGAAGACTCATAAAGAGGAAGGGAAATGGTCAAAATGAACAACTAGGAAAAGCCTAATGGGAAAGATGATGGATGGTAGGTTTCTAAGATTGACTTAGTTTATACCCATCTTCCCGTTTAAAATTTTTGGGATGTTTTTCAATTTCTAGCGCTTCTCAAATGATGCGAGAGGGGTAAAAGGGCACCGAGGCCAAAATTTTGGTTTGGTCAAAGAAAATGAGGTGTTTGGAGTTGGGGGAGTGTTCAACAATAACTAACTCGGATATGAAATTGTGGGGTGTGTTAGCTATGTGTTATTTAATCCAGGATTTAAAAGATCTTCCATTTTGTTCTATGTAAGATTTGCCACGAGAGCATGGGATTTTGTAAACTCCTTGGTAAAGCATAGGGTCAAATTCATCCTTAGTAGTTCTAAATAACTATTTAAGGGTTTTACAGGGTTTAAAAAGAGTTTTGATATTCCTTTTATCAAAAATATTAGAAATATGATCAGTGATTCTGTGGATGTAAGGAAGATAAATAAGAGCTAAAGGAGGGGATGAGGAGACAAGTTTTTGGAACTAGAATGGAGGGCTAAGAGAAAAGCTTTATTGATTTGGGTGATAGAGTAACCAGTGGCAATAAGGCCCCCTACCATGATTGTTACTAGTTTATTTTGTATTTTTCCATTCTTTCTTTACATCTATTGGTACTCTCCTTCCTACTTTAAAATCTCCTAATTTATTTTAATCCAATTTTTATAATTATTTCTAATTATCTCATTCGACATTTATGGATTAATTTTAATTTAAAAATTTAATTTTCAACTTTGACACTCAAGATTATTTTTATACTTGTCTTTAGTCTTCAAGCACCCTTATTTCTTCGATTTTTGACTTGCCCATATTTATTCTATTCTCATTTTAACGATCATATAATATTTTATTCACTTTTTCCAACGATCATCCCTTAATTTTTATTTTAATGGTCATATAATATTTTATTCACTTTTTCCAATGGTCATCCCTTAATTTTACTTTAAATCACATCATCAACACTCTTTTCTATCATTACTATAGCTTGATGTGTCCTAGATGATGGGTGGAGTGTCCACTTGAAACATTGGACATTTCAAAAAATGTGACACAATTTACTTCAAGAAGGTTTGCAATCATTGTCTTGATCATTTAAAAGAAAAAATGTGAATGATTTACCCCAATTGTTGGGTGGCTGGCGAGATTACATAGAAATATGATGCATCTTGTTGACGCTTGAAAGCGCAACGATGAATACTATGCTCACAAATGATTTCCAAGTTTTATTATTTGACTATATTAATAATAACTAGTAGGTGGGACCCCCTTGTTTAACTTATGGCACTCTGATAGATAAGCAACAATTATATTTTGGTTTCTTATGTATTGGTTGTGACACAGATTTCTACAGCTCATTTGCTTCAAATCATGGTTTAAATGTTATAGTAATATGTGGTGGTTGGGTGATTAAAACAAGAAACAACATGGTTTTGATTATCTCTCATGAAATATGATTATGCTGCCTTTTGGATGAAAGAATTACACTCCAATTTTAATGTTTATATTGTATATTTTCCATAGCAAAGATTGGGTGATATCGACCCTTGCTACTATTTTTATGCGAATTGGTTGAATTGCAATTGTGTTGTCTTCCTAGAAAGTTGTCATATGAGAAAATTTGATAGTGGCAAGGGGTGGCACACTTTGGACTATCACACACTTTGCAAAGTGTAATATGGCAAGTTTGGATATTTGGTTGTATTAATGGTTTTGAATGTAGTGTTATGGTGAGCTTGCTAGTGGGATTGGCTCGTACTAATATATGAATGAGTGTTGAAGGAAGAAGTCACGTGCAGTAAATGCACGTAACTCAAACTTCCCTCAAGCCCGTCACCCTAGTCATTCTTGCATTTTTGCTCTGTCAGTTGCTACTGCTCCACCTTGCCCGGTCGTGGAGGAAGTATACAACCCTGGTTTTTCTCCTCGCACAATATTTTACACGTATGGTGTTTTCTTACTTTTCCATCCATGAGATTTGCTCTGCCCTTAAATCAAATGTTGGCTCTGGTTGCTCATGGTTTGTGTGATTCTCAAGTTGTTATGATGTTTTTGGAACTGTGTATTTATCGTTTCATCCTTGGTTTCTTGTGGTGGTTGTTCTGAGAATGTTGGCATTAAAAAGTTAGTCGCGGTGTCCTTGATGTGTGTAATTGTTTGTAGGGAATTGCTGAGTAAAAATTATGGTTGAGCATGCCTTGCCTATGGTTATGTATTTGGGTTCAACCTCCCTGTTGAAATGGGTTATCTCAGTTAGCCTAACCTCTAGGCTTTGTGAATAACCCACCTATATATTGATATTGCTGGTCTCTATGGTTAGTATACTAGCGCTATATTTTGACCCTGTGGATGATTAAGTGACACATGACTAAAACCTCCCGTGCATTGTCCTGGAAAAACCCTCAGTTGTTGGCCTACTTACTTATGACCTCACTGTCACTGTTGCATGGTGAACATTATACATATATGAGAACATTGATACCCAAATTTTGATGGAGCACTATTCGTGCTATTTTGGTTGGGCACGGGTTTTTATTTGGTCACTCGTTATGCTGTGTTGAAGGAAGTGTTGGTTTCACTTATTCTTTGGAAGTTACAGTCTATTATTTGAAGCTCATGTAGTCGATAGCAATGTTGCGGATTATTTTTTATGTGATCTATTATAATAAAGGCACCTGTGGAATGAGTTGTATGTGCTATTAAACTACCAAACCCTTTGTTTAAGTTGCCCCACTGTCTTTACCCTTACTGTCATTGACATTTCTCGAACCCTACGCATTACAATGAAAGTGTTTCTTACTCCAGTTTGAGTTGATGAGAGCACTATTCTTGCTTGGTTACTTGGACACGAGTTTAGTTGGTTCCTCTCTTGGTGATTTTGGAAAAGAGTATGTCTTCATCTATTCATTGAAAATTACAGTTGTTGAAACTTGTGTTCCTGACAACAAATGTTATTTTTCTTGGTTCAATCATTATGTTTATTGTTAAGAAAATGCACCTGTGCTCGAAATGTCTGAGGCTCAAATCGAGTAATAATGCACATAATAAAATTAGAAAAAGATGCATTGAACAATGGTTAAATTAATAATGGATATGAGTTTGTTTGGGAGCACTGTGCGTGACCCTGTTGGATTTAAAGGATTATTACTAGGGTTGATGTTATAAATCGTGGCTCAAGAACTATTGTTGTATTCTTGTAGTGATTATGATTTTGTTCGTCATTTATGTTATATAATAATTATATGGTTAAAATGGTTACCGTGGTTAAAAAATTATGGGCATATCAAATAGTTTACTGTGTAAAACAATTCAGAGGCCAACGAGCAATTTTGTTAAAGAAGACATCCGTTTGAATTATTGTTTTGGAAACAAAATACTGTTTAAACTTTTAAATTCTGGGCAAAGATAAATTTTTATTGCATCAGAGGTAACATGTTTGATTTATTTTCACTTGAACAGTATCTGTAAAGTTTCCCTATCATTCTACCTTTTTTTCGCTAATTACATTGCCTCCATGATCCCGTTTTCACTTATTGCATCCCGAATCTATGATATAAATTTTAAAGGAAAAAGTCTGTGTGGAAGCAAAAGAAAGATAACATAGAAAGGGATGATGATTGATATCCTTGATATTTTTATACACAGTTAATTGTTTGGTTAATTGTTGAACAATATTCATATATTGATCCGCTATCATTCTACCATTTTTTTCTAATTACACTCCCTCCATATTTCCCATGAACCCTATAATTCCCCGTTCACATGGAAATTAATGAATGACGTGTTATGGATGGATTTGCATGTATCTCGTGTCAATTTTGGAGCCAACTTTTGATTCATGTAAGTAGAGTGTTATGTATGGTTTATTAATAGCTTCATTACTGACAAATTGTTTCTACGAGATGATTTTTTTCAATAGAGGCAACAATGGTCGAAATAACAAAGGTAGGGAAAATTGGAATCGAGGCCATAGGAGGCCTAGATTTTCTATCCATTTTGACGCTGACCCGCAAGAATTGAACCAAATTTCCAAGTTGGGTTCTTTAATTGGGTTGGCCATCGGATAATGCACCCTTGACCATAAATACCCCCTTTCTATCCTCCTCAGAATATCCTTGGCATTCCCGTTTCTCCACATGTGTCTTTGTAGCCCGAAGTCCCCACAAATGACGGTTGGCAAGAGATTGTCAACCAACCTGTCTCTCACCATCATGGTTGGCCCACTATGTCATTGCCTTTACCACCACTTGTTAATCCCAATGTCCAAATTTCTTGTGCTGGTTCACCAGTTCAGTCTTCACATGCCAGTAAGAGATTGAAAACTGATATTCCCCAAACTATGGAAGACAAGGGAAAAGCAACTGCCTCCCCTTCTTCTCTCTCCACTGATTCCTTGAAATATGTGTCTTCCCACCTTAATTTAAAGGATGACTGCTCCCATGTGATCATCGAGATACAACCCCAAGGGTCCAATCAACCAGAGGCTACTTCAGAAAAGTCTAAGGGAAACAACAGTGAAAAAAGGAAAATTGCCTCACAAAGTGGAAAATATGGTTTTTAAATTATGTTTTATATGATTTCAGTTGATGAGGACAATGGCTAATGGTTTTCATCATTTTTGGTCAACAAGCCCTATTTTTGATATTTTGTGGATAATGTGGCTAATGTGGATATATATATTCTTCTTGGATATGATATAAATTATTTCTGATATTTAAATATCCAGTTTAAAAGATATTCAAGGGAGTTACAAGGGTGGCATATGGTCAAAATGATTATTTTTTGTGTGCTATATTTCATGATTTAAAAAGAAGAAATGACGTGAGTAACAAGGGGTCCCACCTACTAGTTATTGTTTATTAACACCCTTAACTATATTATTATTATTATTGGGAAATAATAATAAAATCTCAATGAGAAGAAGAGACAAGTGGAGAATAGAAGGATAAAACAAGACTAAGGTTTGCTCTTTAGTTACATGAGATAGTTTCGGTTTTCATTCAATTCTGAGTTTATTCAAAGCCTAATTCTCTTCTTGATAGTAGGGTCTTATTGTAGACAACAAGGTTCAAGACTGAACGACACTTTTCAGACGCTTGGTTTAGAGGTGTCGATTCAACCTTGATAGTCTGTGTATTCTTGTCTGTTTGTGAATTAAGTTTCATGGATGATAAATGATATCTTGCAGAGTCAAAATGGTAGCACTTTGTGGCAAGCTGATCCAGATTATTAATTTCAGTTTTACTTTACCGTCAGAGTCTTTTTGAATGGTGTTCATCGGGGATCTCTAAATTAGACTTTGGTCCATGCCCTCGCAAGGGATTTGTAAAGAGAAAAACACTTTTGGTATCTCATAATGAAATAAAATTAGATTTCTATTCTGTCTCATATATGTGTATTCGTGACTTGGTTACTTTTTGATTTTTTGATCTCCGTGTTTACTTTATCACAAAATCCGTGTCCATTCCAGTGGCTTTTATAAAATTTATTTTATATTGTAGCATATTTAAATTATAAATCAGCCTCAGTCCTTGTAATTAATACTTGCAGGTTGAGAGCATATTTTGAGGTTATAAACCCCGAGTGACATTCCCAACTATCTTGTCCTAGCCAGGCAAGATCTGAAAATGGTTGAGTAAGGTAATTCATACCTTTTCCTCAACATTTATTTGGTGACCATACTGGGGAGATCCTCCATATCTCTCTGGTTGATTGTATTCATGATTATCTTTGAATATTTCTGCTTTTGTTTTTGATTCTTTGACTGATTTTTCTCATGACAATACTTTCTACAAGGCAACCCACTATTGAACATGGTCTTAAAGACCAAACCACCATTGCCTTGACTTTATTCAATACTATCTTAGAAACTGCTAATACCCGGGCTGATATTGAATTCTTGTGGGAAGTGATTGAACAAGATATAAGTATTCGTGAATGCTGGGAGGCTAGGCAAAGGCAGCCTAGAAATTAGTCGTAGCCCTCTTTTTCCTATTTTTTTTTGATCTTCTTTTTCATGTCCTCAAATCCTCACATCTCTAGAAGAAGAATATGATTGTCTCCTGAAGCCACTCCTATCATTGAAATAGGAAGGAGGAAATCCATTCTGTCAACCCAACAACGTACTCTAAAGAGAACATTGTCTAATTCGGCTAGTTCACCCTTCTCATCCTCACCTATAATTTTCAAAATGGCATCTGCGGGTGGCTCTGGTGGTACTGGAGGTGCCTAATCATATCAAACTTCGGCCTCTTCGGTAATTGGTAGTTTATATAGCCATCAGGTTCCTGTCCAATCTACTACCAACCCTGCTAAGATCATAAAGAAGTATGAGCTTTTTCAATTCAAGAAAGATGCTACTACCACCTTGTGGCACATATCCTCTCCCTTGAACCTAGCACCTGCTACTTGTCCGCTACCAAAATTTAAAGAGCATCTACCTAGGTTTTCAGGGAATAATACAGTCACTACAAACAAACACTTGGTATCATTCTCTAATGCCTGTCACAATATAGGAGCTAATGATAATGATACTTGCATGCACTTATTTTTCAACTCTCTTGAAGGGAAAGCGGTGACATATTTTTTTTGATCTCCCTCCCAAGATTCTTTCCACTTGGGAAGAGTTAGTTTACTGGTTCAAGTCAACTTATGGGCTGTCTAAGAGCCCAACCGAACAATTACGAGAATATAATAACATTGCGTACAAAGTTGGTGAGACTATTAAGTCTTTCAACCTTTGTTTCACCAAGTTGTATAATCAAATCTCTGAACTTATTCGACCCCAGAACCAAGATACTTTTTTGCATTACTATAATTCTCTATCTTCCCCTTATCAACATAATCTTGAAGAAGTCCCCGAGGTGTAGGACAGTCGGTGACGGACTGTGTTGTTAAGCCACTTCGTGTTGTTAAAGTCACCGGTTCGAAACCCGCGGGGACAAAAAAATCCAACCATTTTAAGGGTTGGTGTGGCTCAGGCCGTGTGCGATCCCCAGGTTATTTTGACGGCTTAGATGCCCCTGAGTCGCGGTTTCTCAAGTGACAGGTTAATTGCGTAGCCAACAGGTCCCGCACAAATTAACAAAAAAAAAACAAAACATAATCTTGAAGAAAAATCTATTGACAATCTTGGTTGCTCTCTTCATACTTGTCTAGAATATGAAGAACAGATAGAACGAACAAGTCTCCCTAAGGGGGACTTGGTTAAAAAAACAAACATGCCTGTCCTCCTACAATTTGAATAGGATATGAACGATCATATGATAGGATATGAATGAAAGGGAAATGTTCCTTCACTTACTCTTGGGGTATCATCTTCTTCCTCAACACCTTTTAGGAATACTAATGAAAACAACTTTCAGCCCAAAGCCATCATGTCTCGTAGTTGGTGTAAATTTTATGAGGAAAATCATAAAGAAAGTACTTATGAGGTTAAGAAGAGTGCCAAAGATAAGATCTTTGGAAAAAATCCCGAAACCACCATTGCTATTCTAGATTGGGCAGAACCGGAATATGTCATGATCATAAACACAAGGAAAAAATCCTATGCTTCTAAAGGAAAATATAATCCCGCTCTTACTTCTTCTAGTCCAAGCTCATCTTCGCAAGCTACCAAAAATCCCAACAATCAAGGAGTTCCCTCCCCTCTTCCCTCTTCCAAGTATAACATTCTCAACCAATTGGCTAATATCAATTCTACTCTTCTGGACATGGTTGTCATCCTTGAACAACAAAAGCATCTCAATAATTTTATGGAAGGAAAAGCTTCCACCATAGCCAATCTTTTTGAAGAGGCAAAAGAAGAGGATTATTGTTGGCCCTTGACTAAGTTTTGGGAGATCCTTCGTCAAGTTTGACCTATTTTGGGACTTTGACAACATATCGAAGGAGGAGCACAAGATGAAGCAAAGATCACGTGATCTCAACCCCTTTTTGGGATTTGGGATTATGTAACGAGTATGGGATGTCGACCCATGGGTTTACCTATGTTTAGGCCTAGTTTGTATGTATAAATAGATGCTAAAGAAATGTAGTGAGTACGAATGGCTAAGTGCTAGATCTATGTGATTGAATGATTGTAAGTGCTCTGTGCATACTGTGTGAGACTTGTTGCAAATCTACGTGAAAGTAATTGTAAGAAGGCTTGGTGCTTTACCCTAGCTCGAAGAAGGAGGATCTGGTGGAGTGTGCGTAGATCTCCTGTCTTCTGTGAAGTAGGATTTTGATGCTATGTGCCTGTAAGAAGCTTGACAAAGATAATAATGAAGAAGAGTTGGTGGACATAGCCCCAGGGAGGGGGTGAACCACATACATGTTGTGTTGCTTTGATTTGTGCAATGTGTTGATGTGTTTATGTCTTTAGTTGCTAAGTACTTTGATATAGATAGATAGATCTATTTATGCTTTGTGCTAATGATATATATGGATGTTAGATCTGACTTATATGAATGTGCTAGTGCCTGAATCTGTTAGATCTAACCCACTTCTCTATGATAAGTGCTTAGATACATCAGATCTGAAAGAATGATGCGATGCTCTATTTTACTCGCAGAGTAGATAGTGGTTAAATATTGATGAACTATCGGTGCTAAGTGCTCTGTTAAATATTACAATCATAGATCCGTGTCCTAGCTAAGGTTGCAGACACCTTAGTCCTACAACCACCCCTGCCTCTACCTCGGGTGAGACTTCATATGCTTCGCAGGTGTTGCCGAAAGGGATGGTAGTTAGGGTTTTGTTGGTGTGCTATTGTAGGGTTCAACCCTGGGTCTGCCCCTGTGCCAACAAATGGTTCCATTGCCGGGACCCGAAATTGTGATTACTGGGAACCGAGGAAGAAGAATCTTTGTGCAAAGATCCGACCTAAAATTGTGAAAGCTCTGTGCATAGATCTATTGCTCTAGTGCGTAATACTCTACTTAGGTTGTGAAGCTCCGTGCTAAAGAAAATAAGTCTGATCAGAAGAAAAGAGGTAAGATCTGAAAGCTTTGTGCTCATAGAAAGGTAAAAGTGAGAATTTTTGATTAAAAAAGGTAAGATCTGCAAGCTCTATGCTCTGATAAAGCTAAGAATATTGAAAAGTTCTAGATCTAAAAGCTTTGTGCTCTGTAGAAGTAAGATACGTGAAAATTTTTGTTTCAAAAGTATGGATCTAGGTATGTTTGATAGATTGTGTCCTAGCTTCAAAAATAGGGTGCTAATAGATGAAAGAAGGTTTGACTTGCGTAGATCTGATAAGAATAGTGAAAGATATGTTATACCTATGCATAGAAAGAATGTTTGGACTAACCAGTGGATGTAGGATCCTAGAAATAAATGTTTGCAAGTTAGTTACTATGACCCTAGCGTGCAGTATAGAAAGAGTTGGGAATCATTTAAAAGAAAGAGAGGATTAACCCTCTGTTACAATTGCAGAAAACTAGGACATCTTGCTAAGGAATGCCCTGGGAGAAGACTTAGTTGTCTTTGTTGCAAAGCTATGGACCATGAAGTATTGAATTGCCCTAGAATGATTGCTAAGCTTGAAGGAATGAACACGAAACAAGAAAACCATAAGACAGATCCAGAAATGGCAGAACCCCAGAATCACTTAGAGAAAGTATTGCTACAGATAAAAGAAACCCTGAACGACCACCGACATGTCAGCTTATCAAAGACCTTCAAAGAAAAAGAATGCCTTGAAGCAAGAATAAGAGACTTTGACATTGACTGTGTTCTAGATGAGGAAACAAAGGTGAATATCATGATAGAAAGAACTTGGGAACTTTTATGGAAGCCTGCTATGACTCCTTCATTGGGAGGAATAGGTGTATTTAGAGGAACGCTGATAAACCTATGTGGAAAGCTCACCCAGATAATGAATGCTAATGGAACTTCGACAGAGGAAGATTTTGAGATTATTAAATTTATTGAGAACATCGCCCCATTTACCATGTTACTAGGAAAACCTTGGATTGAAAGAAATCAGGCCAGAAGGCAAGAAGAAGAAGAAGCAAGAGTTAAAATATTTCATGACTAGAAGGATCACACACTTAATTGAAGAACAAAAGAACATATCAAACCTATTTAACACCAGAGACCCAGATGTCGAAGTTTCAAGAACACTAGATGACCCACAAAAGATTGAAGTACCTGTTCAAGATAAAGAAGAAGTATCACCCTCGAATCTAAGGAAAGAATCTCAACAACGCGAAGTAACTATGCCAAAAGAAGATAAGAATCAGAATGGAAAAATGCATACCGAGATGAAGCTCATTGGAAATAAAGCTAGAAAGCTAAGTAAAAAGAGAGCTAAGATAGACAAGTTACATAAGGTTCCAGAGGGAACTTCGCATAAGGAAAATTTGCAAAATTGGAGCTTCGCCGGGATAACAGAACAACGTCACATGGCACTTCACCAATTAAAAGCAATATAGCCGTTGGGACCAATACAACCATTCGATCGACCCCTCGAACGGGTAGAAAGGCATTTATGGTTTGCCACTAGACCATTGGACTGCACCGTAACGGATAGATCAAAGTTAATGAAGGCTTCTCGACCATTGTAAGCAATCCGTTGCCAATTTATCTATTTATCCCGTTGCGCCATGCACCGAGAACACTTTTGCTAACTGTGAATCTGAGCTCCCAGACTTGTTGATTTTACACAGTGATCATTGCGCTATTTCCCTCTATCCTATTGCAGTGTCTAAGTTACTCCTCAAACCTTAAGATTTCCAACCCCGAGCGTGTATGTCAGACGAGTTCAGCGCTGCAGAGAAAGTTGTCAAGGAAGTTCTGATCGACCCCATGACTGGAAGAGTCATGTCAATGTCTGCAGGTATACAAGCTTCATCGACGAGAATGGTGCAAGCCTCTCCATCGACTGCTCACAGAGCCAGACCATCCCGACCATCAACAGAAAAGAGAACCAAGCATAAAGATGACCTCGAAAATGAAAAACTGATTCCAACATTATTTCCTGATTACATCTTGCCTCTGGTTGGCACGGTGAATCATGATAACGTACCAAGATATTTCAAATACACCATAGTTATTGCATACCTCCCGAAGGGGATATGCGCAGTTCGAGCAGAGCAGGATAAGATCATAGCATTGAAGTTCAACGAATTCAACCTCGGAGATCACAAGATTTATGGTATGCTCGCCCCGTACAAGTACCTAACCAGAGCGAAGGGGAAGAATTCAAAGATCATCCCTCAGTCATAGACAATGAACCTCGTGTAGTCCACCCTGCTGAATGTCACGAAGATCCCACACTTCGGAAGACACCAGGAAGTCAATGCTTGTGTCAAGATGCTATTGCCGTGTTACCATGGAGACTACTTATGGATAGACCGTCGCATTATAGTTGACCCAACACTGATCCACATAATCACATGACTGAGTATGTAAGGACCTGACCCATAGGAATTTTATCCAGGAAAAGTCGCAGATCGCGCACTCGCACAGAAGATCAAGGATACATATGGTGACGTTAAGAAGGGAACAAGAGGCTACAAGGTAGCTTCCATCCAGAGTGGCACAGTGCGCCTAGCATGTCAACTGATAGCTAGAAATTTAGTAAGGAAGAACCGACCTACACAGGTAACTGGCTTTGTCATTGACCTTGCAGGGAAGTGCGCATAAGGCCTATAGATGAATTGGGCGAAGTACCTAGTTAACCAGTTGGAACTAGATTACCGAGAAGCACATGATCAATGTTATGAATTTTATTTCAGCTGGCTCTTGGTCCTCATTGCATTTGTTTCCTAGGAGATGCCGGAAGGAGCGACCTTCCCAGACATCGAGCCGTTTGAACCACTTGCCGCGAAGTTCACAACCCTGTGGTATTCAACTGATATGAACAAACAATGATAGTCGAATGCTATGTTTCATACATACTACCTCCAGCTAAAGCGAGCCATCGAAGCCGAGCCTCGCATGACTTCGAAAACCTTACAAAGGTTTCGACCCCTGATGAAGTTCAACGCAGATCGACACTTCATCTACATTACAGCGTGAGCAGATGGACATCAAGAGCATGTCCAGTCATATTATAAGCTTACAAAAGAAGACCTTGAAGAAATCACTAAGGAATGGTCCGCTGACCTCCTTATCCCCACCAACCTCGTAGAGATATATGATCTTGATAGCCCAGAGGACACTCATAAAGAACATAATCCACTTGGAACTAGTAGACAAAAGAAGACTGAGGAGTTCCAAAACTTAAGCAACACCTCAGGAAAGACTCCTTCAATGTCACCTGACCGAAGTGGTGATGATGAAGTAGAAGCTGAACAAAATCCGAATGAACTAACACCATCCAGAGATGAGGTTGACCCCTTGAAGAAGAGGAAGGTTTCCCTCCTGAAACCTTCTTCCCAGAAGAAATCGAAAGCCACTATGACCAAGATGAAGATTGTCCTCACCTCTGATGATTTTTACTTCATCATAGCAGCCCTGAATGACACTTCACTCGAAATATCATAGCAACAAGGAGTGAAGCAGGAGTAAATGTATGATAGAATTGAAATCAAAATTCGAGGGGTACAACACGCCCTTCAGTCCAACCACGCAGTCTCCACTGCGCCCCTGCCATCGGGAGAACTAGAGTTGGGAGATGAACCAACCCAACTCCATCGACTAGCTGATACTATAATGTCCCTTTCCAAATAGGAGCTCTAGAGAAGAGGCTTACTGGTCTAAACCACCCCGTTAGACTATAGCCAGGGCCAAAGAGGGGTAAACAAGGTTACTAGAGGTCACTCTAGTCACAGGTGTTATATTCAGAAAGTGACAATGAGCTAAAAAGGGTTAAAATCGCTTTTAAGTCATTATGAGCTAAAAATAGAAGTCAAAAGTGAATTAGGGTTTCAAAAATGATTTAGGGTTTTGGAAGTCAACAGTGAATTAGGGTTTCAACATGATTTAGGGTTTTGGAAAGCTATAAGGAAGGGTCAATGACCTAATTCATCATTATGCAGATTATGACTTGTCATTGAGGAGAAGAGGTGCATCTTAGGAGAGATAGTTTAGTGTATTCCAAGAGGAAGACACCAGTTGGCTGATTTCGGTGTTGAAAGACAAACCCTAGTCACCGGGAAGATCATCCAGGTCTTCCATCATTATTCATTGATTCCACAATTCTCCCATATTTCAGGTATTATCTTTTAGTTTCTTATTTATATTCCAGCTAAGATCCTTTTGTCTTTTGATCTAGCCGAGTGTTGTTATTTTATTTAGCCACAGTTGCTTATTTATATTCCAGCTAAGATCCTTTGTCTGTTGATCTAGTTGAGTATTGTTAGTTTATTCAGTCGCATTCGACCATTTTGTAATCCACATAGATATCATAATACAAACTTTGCAGTCCTTTGTCGTTTATTATTTGTATGATCATTTATATGATGTAAACCTTTGATCCTACACACACATTAGCAACGTTTCCTAGACTAGCCAAGTCAAGAACATTACATATATAGTCGAAGCTCGCCTTCAATGAGCACAAGAAGAAACAGAAAAAGCTATCTAGGCCTTGAAGCAAGTGCAAGGAGTAGTTGTAGAGCAATGTCGAGCTGCAAAACATGAAAATATTGCTCTCCAAGCAAAGTTCGATGAAGAAAAAGCACAAATACAACAAGGAAAAGAACATTTGCTCGCGGAGCAACTCGAAGTGAAAGAAGCGGTCAATAGAGAACTTCGCTCTATGAAAGTCATAGAAATAAAGGCAGAGGATCGAGTCACGCAGTAAGTAGACCAGGTCACAGAAGCTATCCAGCGGCTACAACAACGCATAACAGACTTAGAGCTCCATGCAGTGCCCGAGACTCCATAGCATGTAAGGGATCAAAGAGAAGCAACTTATCGAAGCACAATTGAGAGAAAAAAATCTCTTGCTATGGAATGTAAGAAACTTACCGATCGCAGTGCCCAGACCTACGAGCAACTCACTGAGAATTTAGAACTAAAGGCACTGGAGTCGTAGCTCCAAGAGGTGAAGTATCAAGTCAAAACGATACAAGCGCAGCTGAAGCCCCTGTCAGTTGTGGAAAGAATGAAGTGATCCCAAGAGCAACGCACCACCCAACAACAGATCCACACTATCCAGAGTAGAGTTATGAAAGTAACTCAGAGGCTCCAACCTGTACAAGATAAGGATTACCAATTGTTCACAGAGGTCGAAGGCTGAGGAGTAGAACTGGAGAAGGTTGTCATTGCATCTGAACAATTCTTGGAGGGACCCTTGAACGAGGTAGTCATCCAAGAGTTTGCTGCACAAGAGACCATGGCACAACAACAAGTTGAAGAAACTCGAGCCAAGATTGAGGCTTTCAAAGCAGAACTACCCAGATCAGAGTGACTCAAGACGAGTCATAGGTGAGTGTTGGGGGCTTATTGTCCCTTGACCAAGTTTTGAGAGATCCTTGGTCAAGTTTGACCTATTTTGGGACTTCGACAACCTGTCGAAGGAGGATCATAAGATGAAGCAAAGATCGCGGGATCTCGACCCCTTTTTGGGTCCTTTTTGGGATTTGAGATTATGTAATAGGTATGAGATGTCGGCCCATGGGTTTACCCATGTTTATGCCTAGTTTGTATGTATAAATAGATGCTAAACCAATGTAGTGAGTACGAATGGCTAAGTGTTAGATCTATGTGATTGAAGGATTGTAAGTGCTCTGTGCATACTGTGTGATACTTGCAGAGCTATGTGCAAGTAATTGTAAGAAGGCTTGGTTCTTTACTCTAGCTCGAAGAAGGAGGATCTAGCAGAGTGTGCACAGATCTCATGTCTTCTGCGGAGTAGGATTTTGATGCTATGTTCTTGTAAGAAGCTTGACAAATATAATAACGAAGAAGAGTTGGTGGACGTAGCCCCAGGGTGGGGGTGAACCACGTATATGCTGTGTTTCTCTTCTTTGTGCAATCTGTTGATGTGTTTATGTCTTTACTTGCTAAGTGCTTTGATATAGATAGATAGATCTATTTATGCTTTGTGCTAATGATATATATGGATGTTAGATCTGACTTATATGAATGTGCTAGTGCCTGAATCTGTTAGATCTAACCCACTTCTCTATGATAAGTGCTTAGATACATCAGATATGAATGAATGATGCGATGCTCTGTTTTACCTGCAGAGTAGATAGTGGTTAAATATTGATGAACTATCGGTGCTAAGTGCTCTGTTAAGTATTGCAATCACAGATCCGTGTCCCAGCTAAGGTTACAAACACCTGATTCCTGCAACCACCCCTGCCTCTACCTCAGGTGAGACTTCATCTGCTTCGCAGGTGTTGCCGAAAGGGCCGGTAGTTAGGGTTTTGTTGGTGCGTTGTTGTATAATTAACCGTGGGTCTACCCCTGTGCCAACAATTATATTATAAATAAAATATTTGTAAATAATTTTAGACACCCTACAAAAAACCCTCCATTTTTCATTTCTGTAAAAATTATGGATAAAATAGCCCATTATTGCCTAATTGACGGCGATTCGGGGCCAAGCGTAATGTCGAAAATCATCATGGAAGAGCTAGGCTTATCATGTACTAATGAAAATTCTAGAAGCATGATCTCCTATAATAGTCTACAACAATCAATTATAGGTGAAATCAAAGACGTGACTTTATTTCTATGTGTACATCTTGAAATAAGGACAACCCTCAACATCCAGGTAATTGACATGCCAATAAGTAACTATTCTATCATCTTAGGAAGAGACTGGCAAGCCTTGAAAGGTGGATATCTTTCACTTGACAGGACACACTTATCCGTTCCTCCAAATGGAAAGAATATTATAGTCCTAAGGGAAGGGAGAATCTTATCGTACATAGAGAGCATTCCATAGCCTAACGTAAACTATGTCGAGGAATACTTAGGAGTGTACTCCATCTTTGCGGATGAGGGTGACACTACCATAGAACAAATTGATCTGGAATATGGTATGTGGTACATGCACTTCGACGGATCATGATCCAACAAAGGTAACAGAGTTGGCATTATCTTATACTCACCTGTAGGTAAAATTCACAACTTTTATTATAGGTTAGAATTTTCTTGCGCGAACAATGTTACCGAGTTTGAAACATTATTGCTAGGCATTGAAAATGATGATAACTTAGGTTGTGGACACCTTATAGTTTTTTGGGACTCTACACTTGTTGTGAAACTTGTACGTAAAATATACTCTCCTAGCAATAAGTTGATGAAACACTACACCCAAGCTGTTTGGATGCTTATCTTGAACTTATTATCATTTAACATCACTAATGTTAAAAGGGAACTTAATTCGATGGCTAACGGGTTAGCTGTATTTGCAACATCTCCCACTCGACAACTTTTGCCTCAAATAACTGATTGTACTTTTCAATATTTATATCGTCCTCACATTCCTGATAATGTAGAGTCATGTCAGGTCTTCCCTAGTGATGAAGGCATCCGCGCTTTCATAAAAATGAACCATTTAAGCCCAAGGAGATTATATCCATGGAAAAAAACAAAATTCCGAAAGGCTTGACTCCTCTCGAAAGTTAATTTTCATCGAGTGATGTAGGAAACAAAGAAACACATAAATAAGAGGAGTAAAAAAGGAGTGGTTGAAACCATTTCCTTGAACATTGGAATGCCCGATTCCCCCAAGAATGTTAAGATAGGTTCCCAATGTACTGATGAAGAAAAGATGAAATTCACTGAGTTACTTCGTGAATTTCAAGATTTTTTTTCTTGGTCATATGAGGATCTTCGTGGTTTTGATCCTACTCTCATACAACATGCCATTCCTATTAAGGAAGGGATAAAACTAATTAGGAAAAAACAAAGACCCATTAACCCCGCACTTGAAGCTACTATTAGGAAGGAGTTGGAAAAGCTTTTGAAGGCTGGTATAATTTTCCTGATTAAATATTCTGAGCGGGTTTCCAATTTGGTCTCCATTTGGAAGACAAGTGGTTAGATACGATTATGCGTTGACTTCCACGCATTGAATAAAGCGAGCGTAAAAGACCATTTTTCTCTCCCTAACATGTAAATGTTTTGTAGCAAGTTGCAGGGTCATAAATGATGTCCTTACTTTATGGTTTCTTTGGTTATATTCAGATCAAGGTAAAAAGGACTGATATATGCAAAACCACTTTCACTACACGTTGGGGTACATTTTCTTATGAACGCATGCCTTTTGGATTATCTAATGCAGGTGCCAACTTCCCAAGAGTTATGCATATAACATTTGACTATCTAATCGTTAAGATTATCCAAGTTTATCTTGATGACTTGACTATTTATTCGAAGAACCGATTGGATAATTTTGGTCATCTTAGAAAAGTTCTCATGTAATGCAGAAAGTTTGTCATTTCTTTAAATCCTTCTAAATCTATTTTTGGCATTACCAAGGGAAAGCTCCTTGGACATATTGTTTCTAATTCAGAAATAAGCATATATCCTAAGATGATTGCTGCTATTTTGAACCTTCCTTCCCCCACTTCCAAAAATGAGGTTCAAGCCTTTATGGGCATTATCAACTTTGTTCGTATATTTGTTCCTAATTTTTCTTCAATGGTCAAACCAATTCATAATCTTCTAAAGCAAGATCTCTCCTTTTCTTGGACTAAAGACGTCTAAAATGATTTCATAAGGATTAAGAAGACAATCAGTTTCGCACCGATTGTGGTGAAACCGAACTTTGAGAAAGATTTTATCGTATACACTAATGCCACTAAGGAAGCAATTTCTGCAATTCTCTTACAATGTGATGACCAGAATAACGAAAAACCAGTAGCTTACACGAGTCAAAACTTATTAGATGATGAATTCAACTATTCTTATATCGAAAAACATGTTTTTTCTCTTGTTAAAGCTATGGAGAAATTTTTCCACTTTATCCTAGGCAAGCAAAAACATCTAAAAGTCCCTTTGCCTGCTGTCAATTTTTTGCTTTCATAGAATTATCTTTCAGGGAAGCTTGCACATTGGCTTGCCAAGATCCAAGAGCATGATTTAACCATCATGACTTCGAAAACAATTAAGGGACGAGACTTAGCCCTTCACTTAGCTCAACATGCTGAAGCAAGTGAAGAAATTGACGATCGGGATAATCCTCTTTCAACACTATTTTATATTGAGTGTCAAACCCTTTTTATAGCTGAACATCCCTGGTATAAAAATATGGTGTATTACTTGCAATATCGGAAATGTCCAAATTATTTAGATACTCATCAAAGGAGAAGGCTTCGTCTTGAATCTTACATATATATTATTTTAGAAGACTTTTCGTTCAGGAGGTCTGCTAATGGTATATTACTTCAATGTGTGAATAATGAGAAAGCACAAAAATTGTTACAAGAAACTCATGGATCTTCAGATTCTGTTATTCACATGGGAGGCCACTTTTCTGCTAAAATTATTGCTTTTAAAATCATTAGAAAAGGTTATTACTGGCCTTCAATTTTTCAATATTCTTTTAACTTCTCAAGATCTTGTGACAAGTGCCAAAAAATTGCTGGGAAATAATGTCTTTCTGCCATGCCTTTGCAACCTGTCCTCCCCGATTTTCTTTTTTCTAAATGGGGTCTGGACTTTATCGGTCCTATTAATCCTCCATCTTCAGCAGGGCAAGTTTTTATCTTGACAACCACAGATTATTTCACTAAATGGATTGAAGCTGTCCCACTTAAACACTCACATGATGAACAAATATTTCCTTGAAACTAATATTTTCTCCAGATTTGACATTCCTTTAGAAATTATTACAGATAACGACCCCGCTTTTATTTTCGCTAAATTGACTCAGTTTTTAGCTAAGTTGGGGGTCAAGCATTTCACGTCATCAACTTATTACCCTCAAGGAAATGGGCAAGCTGAGTCTACTAACAAAAATCTGATTAGGATCATAAAGAGGCTCATTGAAGATAAGCCTCGTCAATGACACACCCTCCTCACTTATGCCCTTTGGGTAGATCACACTACTACCAAGGTAAGCATAGGTTGCACTCCCTTTCATCTTGTTTATGGTCAAGAAGCTATTTTTCCTACTGAACTGGAACTTTCTTCTCTACGATTGATGGTATAGAGTGAAGAATTAAATTCTTCTAATATCTCTCAAAGGGTAAATGCACTGTTAGATTTAGAGGAACAAAGACTGTTTTCCTTGGAAAACATAAAGAGAAGACAACAAATCGTGAAGAAATATTTCAACAAAAGCGCAAACGTTGTCAGATTTAAAGTAAATGATAAAGTCTTGCTTTGGGATTCAACTCATGCTGACAGAGGAAGACATTCAAAGTTTCAAAAATTATGGCTGGGTCCTTTTAAAATCGCTTTTATCATGGGCACACATTCTTATCTTCTAAAAGACTTGGAAGAGCAATTATTTTCCTATAGTACCAATGATTCCCCCTTGAAACACTATGTGGAACCAATTTGAACGATGAACGTTGCATGGAAGTCACTGCTGTATTATAGTTTTATGTTTCACTGTTTTGGTTTTTCTTTTCTATTTTTCATTTTCTGTTGTTTCAATTATGTTGTTTTTCTTTTATTGTTTTCCTTTTTGTTTATCAGAAATAAAATTTGGATTAGTTTCACCACAACGATTCTATTCTGTAAGTATTGTTGATTAATAACAATCAAGTTACACAACTGCCATGATGTCCCCCTTGTAGACATCAATGAAATTTCTTTATGCTTCCAGTACTACTATTAGATAGATGATTAGATTTTCATCCCTACTTTATGCTATCCCTTTTTTCCCTGAGATTCAAAAGAGCATACTAGAAAATTTTATTCTTAAAAAAAGAACCGCTTTTACTGTGACCAATCAAATATTATGTATACAGGAACAACCCCCCTCTTACGTATCACTTTTTATGAGCTTTTCCCAAATTCCTAGATCATTTTTTCCCTTAAACCGCCTCACTCCCACTGTTGCATTATCATTCTGGTAAATAATTCTTCGATCTACGGTTCACCTGGTCTACAAAACCGGACATTCTGAGTTCTTAATTTGTTGGAAACATATTTTCCTATGGAGTTGCCCATTTGTTGACGCTTGAAAGCGCAACGATGAATACTATGCTCGCAAATATTTCCAAGCTTTATTATTTCACTATATTAATAATAACTAGTAGGTGGGACCCACTTGTTTAACTTATGGCACTATGATGGATAAACATCACTTATATTTTGGTTGCTTATGTATTGTTTGCGATACAAATCTGTACAACTCATTTGCTTCAAATCATGGTTTAATTGTTATGGTAATATGTGGTGGTTGGGTGATTAAAACAAGGAACACCATGGTGTTGATTATCTCTCATGAAATATGATTATGATGCCTTTTGGATGAAATAATTACACTCCAGTTTTAATGTTGATATTGTATATTTTCCATAGCAAAGATTGGGTGATCTCCACCCTTGCTACTATTGTTATGCGCATTGGTTGAATTGCAATTGGGTTGTGTTCCTAGCAAGTTGTCATACGAAAAAATTTGACAGTGGCAAGGGGTGGCGCACTTTGGATTATCGCGCACTTTGCAAAGTGTAATATGGAAAGTTTGGATATTTGGTTGTATTAATGGTTTTGAATGTAGTGTTATGGCGAGTTGGCTAGTGGGCTTGGCTCGTACTAAGATATGAATGAGTGTTAAAGGAAGAAGCGACGTGCAGTAAATGCACGTCACTCAAACTTCCCTTGAGCCCGCCACCCTAGTCATTCTTGCATTTTTTCTCTGTTAGTTGATGTTGCTCCGCCTTTCCCGGTCATGGAAGAAGTATACAACCTTGGTTTTTCTCCTCGTGCAACCTTTTACAGGTATGGGGTTTTCTTTATTTTCCATCCATGATATTTTCTCTTCCCTTAAATCAAATGTTGGCTCTGGTTGCTTGTGGTCTGTGGGATTCTCAAGCTGTTATGATGTTTTTGGAACTGTGTATTTATGGTTGCATCCTTGGTTTCCTATGGTGGTTGTTCTAAGAATGTTGGCATTAAAAAGTTGGTCGCGGCGTCCTTACTGTGTGTAATTCTTTGCAGGGAATTGCTGAGTAAAAATTGTGTTTGAGCCTGCCTTGCCTATGATTCTATATTCAGGTTTAGCCTCCTTGTTGAAATGGGTTATCTCAGTCAACCTAACCTCCGGGCTTTGTGAATACCCCGCATATAGATTGATATTGCTGGTCTTTGTGGTTAGTATACCCGTGACATATTTCGACCCTGTGGATGATTAAGTGAAATATGACTAAAACCTCCCGTGCCTTGTCCTGGAAAAACCCTCAGTTGTTGGCCTACTTACTTATGAACTCAATATCACTATTGCGTGGTGAACGTTATACATATATGAGAACATTGCTACCCAGATTTTGATAGAGCACTATTCGTGCTATTTTGGTTGGGCATGGGTTTTTATTTCGTCACTCATTATGCTGTGTTGAAGGAAGTGTTGGTTTCACTTATTCTTTGGAAGTTATAGTTTGTTATTTGAAGCTCATGCAGTCAATAACAATGTTGCGAATTATTGTTTCCGTGATCGATTATAATAAAAGGCACCTGTGGAATGAGTTGTCTGTGCTATTCAACTGCCAAATCCTCTGTTTAAGTTGCCTCACTGTCTCTACCCTTATTGTCATTGACATTTCTCGAACCCTACACATTATAGTGAAAGTTTTGCTTACTCCAGTTTGAGTTGATGAGATCATTGTTCTTCCTCGGTTACTTGGGCATGAGTTTAGTTGGTTCCTTGCTTGGCAATTTTGGAAAAGAGTCTGTCTTCATCTATTAATTAAAAATTCCAGTTGTTGAAGCTTGTGTTCCTGATAAAAAATGTTATTTTTCTTGGTTCAATCATTATGTTTATTGTTAAGAAAATGCACCTGGGTTCGAAATGTCTAAGGCTCAAATAGAGTAATAATGCCCAGAATAAAATTAGAAGAAGCTGCATTGAACATTGGTTAAATTAATAATGGATATGAGTTTGTTTGGGAGCACTATGTGTGATCCTGTTGGATTTAAATGATTATTACTGGGGTTGATGTTTTAAATCGTGGCTCAAAGAATATTGTTGTATTCTTGTAGTGATTATGATGTTGTCTGTCATTTTTGTTATATAATTATTATATGGTTAAAATGGTTACCGTGGTTAGAAAATTATGGGCATATCAAATAGTTTACTGTGTAAAATAATTCAGAGGCCAATGAGCAATTTTGGATTATTGTTTTGGAAACAAAGTATTGTTTGAACTTTGAAATTCTGGGCAGAGATAAATTTTTATTGCATCAGAGGTAGCATGTTTGATTTCTTTTCACTTGAACATTATCTTTAAAGTTTCCCTATCATTCTACCATTTTTCGCTAATTACATCTCATCCATGATCCCGTTTTCACTTATTGCATCCCTGTTCTGTGATATAAATTTTAAAAGAAAAAGTCTGTGTGGAAGCAAAAGAAAGATAACACAGCAATGGTTGATGACTGATATCCTTGATATTTTTATACACAGTTAATTGTTTGGTTAATTGTTGAACAATATTTATATATTGAACTCATATCATTCTACCATTTTTCACTAGTTGCACTCCCTCCATATTTCCCATGAACCCTATCATTTGATGTTCACATGACAACTAATGAATGATGTGTTATGGATGGATTTGCATGTATCTCATGTCAATTTTGGAGCCAACTTTTGATTCATGTAAGCAGAGTGTCATGTATGGTTTATTAAGAGCTTCATTACTAAAAAATTGTTGCTATAGGATGATCTTTTTCAGTAGAGGCAACAATGGTCGAAATAACAGAGGCGGGGGAAATTGGAATCGAGGCCATAGGAGGCCTAGATTTTCTATCCATTTTGACGCTGACCCGTAAGAATTGAACCCATTGTTCCAATATGGGTTCTTTAATTGGGTTAGCCATGGGATAATGCATCCTCGAACAGAAACACCCCCTTTCGAGCCTCCTCAGAATATCCCCAACATTCTCGTTCCTCCTCAGAATATCCCCAACATTCTCGTTCCTCCACATGTGTCTTTGTAGCCCGAAGTCCCCACAAATGACAGTTGGCAAGAGATTGTCAACCATCCTATTTCTCACCATTGTGGTTGACAAACTATGTCATTGCCTTTACCACCACCTGTTAATCCCAATGTCCAAATTTCCCGTGTTGTTTCACTAGTTCAGTCTTCACATGCCAGTAAGAGATTGAAAACTGATATTCCCCAACCCGTGCAAGACAAGATAAAAGAAACCGCCTCCCCTTCTTCTCTCTCCATTGATTCCTCAAAATCCGTGTCTTCTCGTCTTCATTTAAATGATGAATTCTCCCATGTGATCAATGAGATACATCCCCGAGGGTCCAATCAACCACGAGCTACTTCAGAAAATTCTAAGGGAAGCAACAGTGAAAAAATGAAAATTGCCTCACAAAGTGACAAATATGGGTTTTTAAATTATGTTTTATATGATTTCAGTTGATGAGGACAATGCTCAATGGTTTTCAACATTTTTGGACAACAAGCCCTATTTTTGATATTTTGTAGATAATGTGGATATATATATTCTTTTTGGATATGATATAAATTATTTCTGATATTTAAATATCTAGTTTAAAAGATATTCAAGGGAGTTACAAGGGTGGCATATGGTCAAAATGATTAATTTTTGTGTGTTATATTTCATGATTTAAAAGGAAGAAATGACTGGAGTAACAAGGGGTCCCACCTACCTAGTTATTATTGATTAAGACCCTTAACTATATTATTATTATTTATTTCTCCTAAACTAAGTAGTTAAATTAAACCAACTTAACTAAAGAAGGTAGTTGAACTACTTCAACTTATTGGGAAAGAATAAAAGCTCATTGAGAAAAAGAGACAAGTGGAGAATAGAAGGAGAAAACAAGACTAAGGTTTTCTCTCTAGTTACATGAGATAGTTTCAGTTTTCATTCATTTCTGAGTTTATTCATAACCTAATTCTCTTCTTGACAATAGGGTCTTATCATAGACAACAAGGTTCAGGACTGAACCACACTTTTCAAACGCTTATTTTATAGGTGTTGATTCATCCTTGATAGTCTGTGTATTCTTTTCTGTTTGTGAATTAAGTTTCATGGCTGATAAAGGATATCTTGCAGAGTCAAAATGGCAGCAGTTTGTGGCAAGATGATCCAGATTATTAATTTCAGTTTTACTTTACCGTCAGAGTCTTTTTGTTTGGTGTTCATCGTGGATCTCTAAATCAGACTTTGGTCCATGCCCTCTTAGGGGATTTGTAAAGAGAAAAACACTTTTGGTATCTGTTGGGCCCCAACAACTCCCCCTAAATTTTTACAAAATTTAAAGGCCCCCCATTATAATCTTGATAATTATAATGAGCTACAAAATCAACCTTTTCAAATAGTTCCATACCTTGGCTTGCTTTGAGACAAACTTATGACATTCAAAATAGTATGAGACATTCATTACAAGAGTATATGTCAAAATTCAGAAACGAGCATAAAAATCTCAATTTAAACAAAAATGTTAATTTTTATCAACTGTTTACTTTTGTTTAAATTATGATTATGTGTTATTTATTTTGCTCATTAGCAAGTTTGACTATTTTGAATAATGTGTTCAATACTTCATCAAATAATATCTTGGTTGGTTTCTCATTTTTATAAAATCATTTGGTGATATTAATTAATGAAATTCTTTTTTCATTTTGCATCTCATTTCAAAATAATAATAATAATAAAGAATTATCTATCATTTGTTTGTTTTTGTAAAAAACCAAAATTAATATTTTTTTCTTCTCCATTAACTTGAAGCTTCTAGAATTTTAAGATCATATTTGAAAGAAAATTATAAACAATGTTTGTTTAGAACTTATAGTTAGTTTAAATTCATTTTTGATTTTATTGTTCTAAATTTTGTTTTATTCACAAATTTTAGGTTATTAATTTAGGTTTCTTTTTGTTTCATAGGTTTCTATTATCAGTTATTTGGTACGGATCTGATCATGACTTGATTTTATTATCTAAATACGTGAAAGATGATTGATCCAAAAATAATATTGGATTGCTGCAAATAATTTTATGAGCAACAACAGATAAAATTTGGAAAGGCGTCAACATCAGAGAGGCGATTTTGCAGGACTGATTGCAGCCAAACCGTGAGGAATTTAAAGAAACGATGGAAAACCCATCTCCCAAATGGACCCATTTAGCTTCTCATTAGAAATTTCCCCCCAAAAATGCACGATTTGAGAGATATTTGTGTCTATTTATGAGACAAATTTCAGGTGGCAGAAATTATTAGTGACGCCCAGACTGTTCATTCATTGTATAAATATATGAGAAAGTTCAGAGCCATGGAGATCCAAGAATTTGAGAGGATAATTTTTATCCTTTATCTTTTGTATATTATTTATTTTGTAAACTTTTCTTCTTTTCAAATGAAGTAACGAATGGTTGGAATCTTTGAGAGAATGAACGAGTATTTTCAAAGAAGAATATGGAATTCCAGATTGCTTAATGGCTTTTGTCCTGTGAGTAAAATGGTTTTATTTTCATTATAATATCTTCATATTCTTTGAATAATTGATTATGCATTGATTTAAATCAGCTTTAGTGTTTTTTTTATCAATACATGGTTAATTGCTATTTTTTTTTCTATCTTTAAGAATCTATTATCCAAAAAACAATTCTTCCATGACTACATTATGGGCATGTGATTTTGAGAAAAAATATGGGAAAGCAATTCATCTTTAGCTTTAGACCTGTGTGATGCTTATTCAATTTCGTTCTTTCATTACTGTTATATTATGAGAATGTTATTATGGTTGATTTTAGCTTTAGCTTGTCATCATATGGTGTTTTCATAATGTTAAATGTTATATGTTGTCCATAATTTCTTATTCCATTTTTTATGTGTGATTGATCTATCATTTGATTATTTTTGAATTTATTCTTAATGTTAAATGTTGGATAATATCAATATTCAGATCTGAGTTTTCTCTAATTCTTAAAAATTGATCATCCTAAGATCACAAGATTTTTAATTAAATGTCTTTTTGTTGTTATTAATTTACTCCAATATCAAATACTTCCTTGAATGTATTATGGAAGTGCTAGTATTGTTCTGTTATAGGTTTCCCTTAACAATAGTACAGACAAGAGCTCATACAACACAAGAAGATAAACTCAATTGACTAATCAATTAGAGGTTAGTAGATGCATTCTTTTATTTTATTTAGAGTTGTTTATGAATGAAACAATGATTACATTAATTAGCTTTGACTGTTTTTGTGCCACTATTTCAATCGTATTCATTTAGTGTTTATTTGTTTAATATCTTAAAAAAAAACCCAAAAGAAGTGTTGTTCATATTTGATTTAGAAATCTTATGAAACGATCATTTTCGCAAGATTTCATGCAAACCTTGTAACCTGTATATAGATTGTTTATATTCACATTTCTTTTTAATAAACATTAGTCAGTAATATATCATTTGTTAGAATAAAATATTTTACATTAGTTTCATTTCTTTTATTATTTTTAGGACTTTAGTTGGCTAACGGAGCCATTGAATCCGTCAGAATAGATTACACAAAACGACTTGGGTTATTTAGAAAATCCCGGACCAGATATATTCTTCCAGTTGACGGCATGTCAAATTTGCCCGTCAACATATGGCGCTAGAAGGAGGGCTGAGGTGAATTTAATGATTAAATGTTTTACCCCTCAGTATTTCATAATTCCAGATTTATAAACTTTTCTTCTGTGTCATCTTGAAATGCACTAGAAGGCATGCCAGACTGACAAGCTGACCTCTTAGGAGTCATTGTTTTGAATGTATTTAATTCCCCAGGGCTCCCCAAATCACTGTGTTGGAACATGCTTTCCACTTCTCATTACCTGGTATTCCCAACGAGACAGTCTCTCTCTTGTCCAAACTCACCTTTGATGGTGGGGGGGATGTATTTGCAAAATACCATCTTAACAAGTTTTGGTGTAAATGCATCAAGCATGATATTTTTGATTTAAAGGTTTTATGCAGATTGTTTTCTTTCACTTTCAGGGGGGAGATTAAATATTGGTTTGAGTCTTTTCCATCATATCGCATTATTGATTGGTTTCAGTTTATAGATGAATTTTTAGATTCTTTTGAAAAATATAATTACAATCAACTATGTGAAGAATTTCAGACTTTACTAATCAATGACAATTCATCTCTAGAAGGCTTTTCAACAAGAATTCATCATGTTCTTTGTAAATTTAATCTTGATGACATGTCATTTGTACTAAATCTCTTCTATTATGCTTGCGTCCCTTTCATCCAGTCACATTCAATCATGAACGATGAATCAGTTGCAAATCCTATCACTCAATTGCGAGAAGAATTTTGTTCGTAGGATGAGAGGAATCCATCCGAAAATTTTGAACAAGCAAGGGAGGTAGAATCTATTGAAAAGGTTCTTACTGACAATAAAATTGGTTTTTCCTCTGAATTATTGTATACTTAGTCCTCGACCATCGTGGAAGACAATTTGATGTTGGGTCAAGACGAATGTCCATATTCTTAGATTCTGGTGGACTTGATACTTTACCCACAATATCTTACTCTTTGCCATCACTGTCAAATTTTTTCGATATGCCAAAATTTGGTGAAATTAATTCCAAACATAACATTATGAAGTTGGATTTGATGCTCTTTCACTTTTGTCACTTACATGGAAAAATGACATGTTGCAAGATGATTTTACACGATTTATTGTTGAAAAAGACAATGCAGTTATTCTTATGGAAATCAAATATTCTATTTGTTCTTTGATTAGTTCGAATTTTAATGTTTATGCTTCACATTTTGAAACGATCAATATCATCAAAGGAAGCGTTCCAACCAATATTCTAATTGATGTCATGAATCCTCTTATGATGTGTTCCCCATTGATATATCCATTTCATCAAAGTCATAGTTTTCATCCTAATTTTTATGACAGGATCTTAGAATGGATTGAAGATTCGTATCTAAAAAATATTCATAATAAAGATAAAGTTGTGCTTGCTTTGTTTCTACCTAAATATCTAGGAAGTAAGCATTACATGATTTTTTTAGATCCTCCATGTGAAGAAATTGATGAACACTTGGAGAATTGTCAGGAGGATGCGACACTTCGGCCTTGGTTGATGGTTATGTTAGGTCCCCATAATATTGACAAGTTTTCCAAACTTACTTACACTCTTCCATGCCATTATGACCCATATCACGACAAAATTGCAGAATGGCTGGAGGATTCATACAAAAATAATGTTCAAGGGAATGGTACGGTCATGCTTGCTTTGTTTTTAAATGATGATGATAAAGGTAAGTATGATATATTTTTGTTATTTTTCGATATACTACCATTATTATTAGTAATATTTGATTTTGTTTCCATTGCAGGATTGGAGTTACTCTGATGGCTACATTGGAAGCATGACTTCACTTAGTATTTTGATTTGTTTAGTAGTTACAGTAGGTTTATGAGTAGGTTTTCTTTTAGTTTTATTTCTCAATGTTTCTTTTTGTAATAATGCAGTTATAAACACAAGTGGACACACCAAGGGAGCCATAATATGACTGTTGTCAGGGAAGTCCATTTTAACCCCTTTCTCTCTGCTTTTCATTGAACATTTCTTTTAAAAAACACAGTATCATCATGAAATTTTTTAAATGGAAAGTAAAGAGATAAGTAAATTTGAACTATCAATTCAACCTTAACCCAAGGTGCCATGAGTAGGACTGCACTCATCTTAATAAGGATTTTTCTATTTTCTTTTAGTCTCTTTTATTTTTAATAATAATGCTTGGTCAAAGTAACACCTCATGCATCACTATCTTAAGAAAAGAACTTGCTCGCACATGATATTTTATATGATTTAGTTCTTCCTTTATTTTACAGTGAGATGCTAGTGAATCCAAAAGCTCAAGTTTATCTTTGGCCAAAATCGCATCCTGAATTTTTTTTTTTTGCTGTTTTGATTTTGTGTACTTCCGATTTTGAATCCCATTAATAAAATTTGATTTGGTTTGCTGTGTGTTTTTTGTTTTCTTTGATTGCTTTGAATGAGTTTTCTGCTTATCTGTCTTTTTGAATCAATATATTTCTGATCAAAGAGCGATTGTTGAAGGAAGCATTCATTTTAAGACTTGTGTTTTTCAAGCAATTTGAAATAATTCAAAAATATCTCGATATTAAGATATAGCTCAGACAATTGTTTTTAAGTCAATTGTCACTTTCATTTTGTCCTCAAATTGTCTTTGCCAGAGTATTACACCAGAGACGTGGTTTAAATATTTGAGAATTATGATGATCTTTAAACTTTTTACGTCGTCCATATTCTTAAGGAATCACTTTTAAGTGCTTCCCCATTCTCTGGATGATTTCTTAAAGGAAATCTAAAATCTCTAAACCATGATAAACCTTTTGGTTTTGAAAGTAAATAAATAAACATGATCAACTATTCACCTGTATTGCAATTAAACTCCAGTATCATCCCGCTCTCTTTGTCATCAAGAAATCTATAATTGTATTATTATTTAAAAGTGGCATCAGAGGGTTGGAAGCACTTAAGTGTGGGAAGTGTGTGTAAACCCATCGGGGTACTGGACATGCTCACTGGCAGTGGGTAAATGCACACATGATACCAATACGACTTCGTCGGGGTACTGAACATCTTGCTGGCAGCGAAGCAATGTCGTGTTGAGAGGTAACAATTATATGCTTTTAAGCTAACTTTTATGGAAGTATACATCATGTGGATAAACAACTATTGGATGGGATTAAAGTACTTGAGTGGGTTAAATGATATCCTTGTCGAGGCTATGGACGTCTGCTGGCAGCAATGGCTCTGTCAACGGTATTGAAGTTCTTTTATAAACATCACAACTCTTTGATTAAGACATTATTTCAGGTTATAATCCCCTGCAAAGAAAATTCTATTGTCTGGTTATAACATTGAGCTTATCCTAATACTATATGGTCTCATAGTGAATTTATTTTAGGGAGATTAAACCCTTTTTCAAGTTTTATTCTTTTCTTCCTGAGATGAAATCTTACTAGATCAGAGATAACTACTTCACCCAGTAAGTCACCATTTGTTGGGCCCCAACAACTCCCTCTAAATTTTTACAAAACTTAAAGGCCCCCCATTAGAATTTTGATAATTATAATGAGCTACAAAATCAATTTTTTCAAATAGTTCCATACCTTAGCTTGCTTTGAGACAAACTTAAGACATTCACAATAGTATGATATATTCATTACAAGAGTATATGTCAAAATTCAGAAACGAGCATAAAAATATCAATTTAAACAAAAAGCGTTAATTTTTATCAACTGTTTACTTTCGTTTAAATTATGATTATGTGTTCTTTCTTTTGCTCATTAGCAAGTTTGACTATTTTGAATAATGTGTTCAATACTTCATCAAATAATATCTTGATTGGTTTCTCATTTTCATAAAATCATTTGGTGATATTAATTAATTAAATTCTTTTTTCATTTTGCATCTCATTTCAAAATAATAATAATAATAATAATAATAATAATAATAATAATAAAGAATTATCTATCATTTGTTTGATTTTGTAAAAAACCAAAATTAATACTTTTCTCTTCTCCATTAACTTGAAGTTTCAAAAATTTTAAGATCATATTTGAAAGGAAATTATAAACAATGTTTGTTTAGAACTTATAGTTAGTTTAAATTCATTTTTGATTTTATTGTTCTAGATTTTGTTTTATTCACAAATTTTAGGTTTTTTTTTTTGTTTCACAGGTTTCTATTATCAGTTATTTGGTACGTATCTGATCATGGCTTGATTTTGTTATCTAAATACGTTCAACATGATTGATCCAAAAATAATATTGGATTGCTGCAAATAATTTTATGAGCAACAACATATAAAATTTGGAAAGTCGTCAAGATCAAACAAACGATTTTGTAGGACTGATTGCAGCCAAACCGTGAGGTATTTGAAGAAACGATTGAAAACCCATCTCCCAAATGGACCCATTTAGCTTCTGCATTGAAATTTTCCAAAAAAATTGCACGATTTGAGAGATATTTGTGTCTCTTTATGAGACAAATTTCATATGGCGGAAATTATTAGTGACGCTCAGACTGTTCATTCATTGTATAAATATTTGAGAAAGTTCAGAGCCATGGAGATTCAAGAAATTGATAGGAGAATTTTTATCCTTTCTCTTTTGTATATTATTTATTTTGTAAACTTTTCTTCTTTTCAAATGGAGTAATGGATGGTTGGAATCTTTGGGAGAATGGATGAGTATTTTCAAAGAAGAATATGAAATTCCAGATTGCTTAATGAGTTTTGTTCTCTGAGTAAAATGGTTTTATTTTCATTATAATATCTTTATATTCTTTGAATAATAGATTATGCATTGATTTAAATTAGCTTTAGTTTTTTTTTTATCAATACATGGTTAATTTTTTTTTTTTTTAAATAAAAAGGGACCTTTCTATTAAAACTTAATCCAAAAAAGGAGATACATGCCAATTATGGACCAGGTGTCCTGCCTGTAGAGGAAACCAGGACACCTAGCTATATCACTGTGACAAGTCAAAAAAAAGATGGAAAGCATAGAGCCACCCTGCCCGTAGGAAACCAGGGGGCATAAATTTAACCAACAGTAGTCTGCTAATGAAGTATCTAAGACTATGTCTACTGACAGCTAGAGGACTCCTGTCCAGAGAAAATATAATAGTAAACTTTAAGAAAAACATGCTAAGTCTGTGACCTGTTATCCTGATCTTTCTTTGTCTTCCTGTGCTGCTGGAGCTCGAGTTGGAATGGCGTATGGCTGAGCATAGGTAGGACACATTTGCTTGGGCGAGGCACAGGAGTGAGCTGTAAGCAGCATATCCAATCTCTGGTTGGTGCAGACCACGCGAAATATTAAGTCTTCGACGAGGCTTCTGAGATCGAAGATAAGGGGCAATTGCTCCGGAGGCAAAGGAGGCGGCGAGGTCGACCTTGGCTGAGCTTCAGCAGGACCATGACTTTCCTCGTGCTGAACCGGTTCAGCTTCCATCTCCTGTTCCTCTTCAATGGTGCAATGCGYTGGGCCAGGGTCGCTCTCCATCGCCTRCTCGGAAGAGGTGCTGCMTGGAGGAGYGATACGGAATACGCGGGCAAGGGGGTCCCAATCGTCGGGGAAGGTGGCCATTCTCTGGTTCGAGAAGTCCAGTGGGAGCTGAATGCTTGGATCCTCTACAATGACTGTGCCAGGTGGTGAATTCGCTGCCCGAATTGCCTGTCGACGTCTTCGTTTGGCTAGAGACAGAGCATTCTGAATTTCCCTATGTTGTTTCCGGCGGGAGGCGGCTGCATACCATCCCGCTCCCCTGCGTGGCTTTCCCCTCAGGCGTGGCATGGCCGGAACAGAGAGGAGAGCCGAGAAATCACACTGCACAGAAGGCTGGTCGAGCATAATGGAGCTCGCGAGGAGGTTGATGAGCCAATATACCATCATAAACGCCATTAAATTTCCGAGCTGAGTGGGCTGACGGATCGGACCGCGAGCGCTCGTGCTGAGGAGCTCCATTCTATGGAGATGGCAGGGGGTGACGCGAACAATGAATTGCAGAGTGTGTGGGGAGGACGGTAAATAAAGGCCCCCCGCCTCCCCTCGCCACCTCCCCTTGCCACCTCGCTCCCTCTTCCTGTACGCGTGTCACCCCATCCGGGGTATCAATACATGGTTAATTGCTATCATTTATGTATTAATTTTTTTTTCTATCTTTAAGATTCTATTATCCAAAAAAAATTCTTCCAGGACTACAATATGGGCATGTGATTTTGAGAAAGAATATGGGAAAACAATTCATCTTTGGCTTTAGACCTATGTGATTTTTAGTCCATTTCGTTCTTTCATTACTGTTGTATTATGAGAATGTTATTATGGTTCATTTTAGCTTTAGCTTGTCATCATATGGTGTTTTCATACTATTATATGTTATATGTTGTCCATAATTTTTTATTCCATTTTTTTATGTGTGATTGATCTATCATTTGATTATTTTTGAATTTATTCTTAATGTTAAATGTTGGATAATATCAATATTCAGATCCGAGTTTTCTCTCATTTTTAAATATTGATCATCCTAAGATCACAAGATTTTTAATTAGATGTCTTTCTATTGTTATTAATTTACTCCAATATCAAATACTTCTTTGAATGTATTTTGGAAGTGCTAGTATTGTTATGTTATAGGTTTCCCTTAACAACAATATCGACAGGAGCTCATACAACACAAGATGATAAACTCAGTTGACTGATCCGTTAGAGGTTAGTAGATGCATTATTTTGTTTTATTTAGAGTTGTTTATAAATGAAACAATGATTACATTAATTGGCTTTGACTATTTTTGTGTCACTATTTCAATCATATTCATTTAGTATTTATTTGTTTAATATCTTAAAAAAAAAGAAAAAGAAGTGTTGTTCATATTTGATTTAGAAACCTTATGAAACAATCATTTTCACAAGATTTCATGCAAACCTTGTAACCTGTATATAGATTGTTTATATTCACATTTCTTTTTAATAAACGTTAGTCAGTAATATATCATTTGTTAGAATCATAGATTTTAGGTTAGTTTCATTTCTTTTATTATTTTTAGGACTTTAGTTGGCTAACAGAGCCATTAAATCTATCATAATAGGTTACACCAAACGACTTGGGTTATTTAGACAACCCCGGACTAGATCTATTCTTCTAGTTGACGGCATGTCAAATTTGCCTGTCAACAAATTGCGCTAGAAGGAGGGTCGAGGTAAATTTAATGATTAAATGTTTTACCCCTCAGCCTTTCATAATTCCAGATTTATAAACTTTTCTTCTGTGTCATCTTGAAATGCACTAGAAGGCAAGCCAGATTGACACGCTGACCTTTTAGGAGTCTTTGTTTTTAATGTATTTAATTCCCCATGGCTTCCCAAATCACTGTGTTGGAACATACTTTCCACTTTTCATTATCTCTCTCTTGTCCAAACTCACCTTTGATGGTGGGGGGGATGTATCTGCAAAATACCATCTTAACAAGTTTTGGTGTAAATGCATCAAGCATGATATTTTGATTTAAAGGTTTTATGCAGATTGTTTTCTTTCACTTTCAAGGGGCGGATTAAACATTGGTTTGAGTCTTTTCCAACATATCACATTATTGATTGGTTTCAATTTGTAGATGGATTTTTATATTCTTTTGAAAAATATAATTACAATCAATTATGTGAAGAATTTTAGACTTTACTAATCAATGAAAATTCATCTCCAGAAGGATTTTCAACAAGAATCCATCATGTTCTCTGTAAATTTAATCTTGATGACATGCCATTTGTACTAAATCTCCTCTATGATGCTTGCGTCTCTTTCATCCAGTCACATTCAATCACAAATGATGAATCGGTTGCAAATCCTATCACTCAATTGCGAGAAGAATTTTGTTTGCAGGATGAGAGGAATCCATCCAAAAATTTTGAACAAGCAAGGGAGGTAGAATCTATTGAAAAGGTTCTTACTGAAAATCAAATTGGTTTTTCCTCTGAATCATTGTATACTCAGTCCTCGACCATCGTGGAAGAATATTTGATGTCGGGTCAAGATGAATGTCCATATTCTTCTAACCCTTGCTCTAATCAGTACTTAAATCCAGTTATTGAAGAACACTTAAGTGACAAAAAAGCTCTTAAGCATTCTAACATTCCAATGAAACTGATTAGAGATGTAGATATGCAATTGGAAGAAGAAACCTTAAGCCCTCATCTACGAATCATACCTTATCCACAAGAAAGATCAGATGTTTGTCGTGAAATATTTGAATTATCTATCATACAGGAGACAAATTTAGATGATCATATTATGTTGAAGAATTTATCACCAAAACAAAGTGAATGTTTTAAGGAAAGTAAAGAGGAATGTCTTGAGAATACCATTGTTAAATATCATAGCTCAAGATATTCTTTTCATGTGATCATTTCTGATTCCTTTTACTCTTTATATCCCTATCTCTTCTTAGATTCTGGTGGACTTGATACTTTACCCACAATATATTACTCTTTGCCACCACAATCAAATTTTTCGATATGCCAAAATTTGGTGAAATTAATTCCAAACATAACATTTATGAAGATGGATTTGATGCTCTTTCACTTTTGTCACTTGCATGGAAAAATGACATGTTGCAAGATGATTTTACATGATTTATTGTTGAAAAAGACAATGCACTTATTCTTATGGAAATCAAATATTCTATTCATTCTTTGATTAGATTGAATTTTAATGTTTATGATTCACATTTTGAAACGATCAATATCATCAAAGGAAGCGTTCAAACCAATATTCCATCTGATGTCATGAATCCTCTTATGCTGTGTTCTCCATTGATATATCCATTTCATCAAAGTCATAGTTTTCATCCTAATTTTTATGACAGGATCTTAAAATGGATTGAAGATTCGTATCTAAAAAATATTCATAATAAAGATAAAGTTGTGCTTGTTTTGTTTCTACCTAAATATCTAGGAAGTAAGCATTACATGATTTTTTTAGATCCTCCATGTGAAGAAATTGATGAACACTTGGAGAATTGTCAGGAGGATGTGACACTTCGGCCTTGGTTGATGGTTATGTCAGGTCCCCATAATATTGACAAGTTTTCCAAACTTACTTACACTCTTCCATGCCATTATGACCCATATCACGACAAAATTGCAGAATGGCTGGACGATTCATACAAAAAGAATGTTCAAAGGAATGGTAAGGTCTTGCTTGCTATGTTTTTAAATGATGATGATAAAGGTAAGTATGATATATTTTTGTTATTTTTTGATATACTACCATTCTTGTTAGTAATATTTGATTTTGTTTCCATTGCAGGATTGGAGTTACTCCGATGGCTACATTGGAAACATGACTTCACTTAGTATTTTGATTTGTTTAGTAGTTAGAGTAGGTTTATGAGTAGGTTTTCTTTTAGTTTTATTTCTCACTATTTCTTTTTGTAATAATGCAATTATGAACACAAGTGGACACACCAAGGGAGCCACAATATGACTGTTGTCAGGGAAGTCCATTTTAAACCTTTTCTCTCTGCTTTTCGTTGAACATTTCTTTTCAAAAACGCAATATCATCATGAATTTTTTTAAATGGAAAGTAAAGAGATGAGTAAATTTGAACTATCAATTCAACCTTGACCCAATGTGCCACGAGTAGGACTGAACTCATCTTAATAAGGATTTTTCTATTTTCTTTTAGTCTCTTTTATTTTTAATAATAATGCTTAGTCAAAGTAACACCTCATGCATCACTATATTAAGAAAAGAACTTGGTCGCACATGATATTTTATATGATTTAGTTCTTCCTTTATTTTACAGTGAGATGCTAGTGAATCCAACAGCTCAAGTTTATCTTTGGCCAAAATCGTATCTTGAAAAGTTTTCTTTTGTTGTTTTGATTTTGTGTACTTCCGATTTTGAATCCCATTAATAAAATTTGATTTGGTTTGCTGCGTATTTTTTGTTTTCTTTGATTTCTTTGAATGAGTTTTCTTCTTCTCTATCTTTTTGAATCAATATATTTATGATCAAAGAACAATTGTTGAAGGAAGCATTCATTTTAAGACTTATGTTTTTCAAGCAATTTGAAATAATTCAAAAAGGTCCTGATATTAAGATATAGCTTAGACAATTGATTTTTAAGTCAATTGTCACTTTCATTTTGTCCTCAAATTGTCTTTGCCAGAGTATTACACTAGAGATGTGGTTTAAATATTTGAGAATTACGATGATATTTAAACTTTTTACGCCGTCCATATTCTTAAGGAATCAATTTTAAGTGCTTCCCCATTCTTTAGATGATTTCTTAAAGGAAATATAAAATCTCTAAACCATGACAAAACTTCCAGTTTTGAAAGCAAATAAATAAACATGATCAACTATTCACCTGTATTGCAATTAACCTCCAATATCACCGGGCACTCTCTTTGTCATCAAGAAATCTATAATTGTATTAGTATTTAAAAGTGGCATAAGAGGGTTGGAAGCACTTAAGTGTGGGAAGTGTGTGTAAACCTGTTGGGGTACTGAACTAGCTCGCTAGAAGTGGGTAAATGCACACATGATACCAAGACGACTTCGTCGAGGTACTGAATAGGCCTGCAGGCAGCGAAACAATGTTGCGTTTAGAGGTAGCAGGTATATGCTTTTAAGTTAACTTTTATGGAAGTATACATCACGTGGATAAACAACTATTGGATGGGATTAAAGTACTTGAGTGAGTTAAATGACATCCCTGCCGAGGCTATGGATGTCTGCTGGCAGCAGTGGCTCTGTTAACGGTATTGAAGTTCTTTTATAAACATCATGACTTTTTTATTAAGACATTATTTCAGGTTATAATCCCCTGCAAACAAAATTCTATTGTCTGGTTATAACATTGAGCTTATCCTAATATTATATGGTCTCAGAGTGAATTTATTTCAGGGAGCTTAAATCCTTTTTCAAGTCTTATTCTTTTCTTCCTGAGATGAAATCTTACCAGATCAGAGATAACTGCATCATCTAGTAAGTCGCCATTTGTTGGGCCCCAACTACTCCCCCTAAAATTTTACAAAATTTAAAGGGCCCCCATTAGAATCTTGATAATTATAATGAGCTACAAAATCAACCTTTTTCAAATAGTTTCATACCTTAGCTTGCTTTGAGACAAACTTAAGACATTCACAATAATATGAGACATTCATTACAAGAGTATATGTCAAAATTTAGAAACGAGCATAAAAATCTTAATTTAAACAAAAACGTTAATTTTTATCAACTGTTTACTTTCGTTTAAATTATGATTATGTGTTCTTTCTTTTGCTCATTAGCAAGTTTGACTAATTTGAATAATGTGTTCAATACTTCATCAGATAATATCTTGGCTGGCTTCTCATTTTCATAAAATCATTTGATGATATTAATTAATTAAATTCTTTTTTCATTTTGCATCTCATTTCAAAATAATAATAATAATAATAATAAAAATGAATTATCTATCATTTGTTTAATTTTGTAAAAAACCAAAATTAATATTTTTCGATTCTCCATTAACTTGAAGCTTCTAGAATTTTAAGATCATATTTGAAAGGAAATTATAAACAATGTTTGTTTAGAACTTATAGTTAGTTTAAATTCATTTTTTATTTTATTATTCTAGATTTTGTTTTATTCACAATTTTTAGGTTATTAATTTAGGTTTCTTTTTGTTTCACAGGTTTCTATAATAGTTATTTTGTACGGATCTGATTATGGCTTGATTTTATTATCTAAATACGTTCAAGATGATTGATCCAAAAATAATATTGGATTGCTGCAAATAATTTTATGAGCAACGACAGATAAAATTTGGAAAGGCTTCAAGATTAGACATACGATTTTGCAGGACTGATTGCAGCCAAACCGTGAGAAATTTGAAGAAACAATTGAAAACGCATCTCCCAAATGGACCCATTTAGCTTTCACATTGAAATTTTCCCAAACAAATGCACGATTTGAGAGATATTTGTGTCTCTTTATGAGACAAATTTCAGGTGGCAGAAATTATTAGTGACGCCCATACTGTTCATTCATTGTACAAATATATGGAAAAGTTCAAAGCCATGGAGATCCAAGAAATTGAGAGAAGAATTTTTATTCCTTTCTCTTTTGTATATTATTTATTTTGTAAACTTTTCTTCTTTTCAAATGGAGTAACGGATGGTTGGAATCTTTGGGAGAATGGACAGGTATTTTCAAAGAAGAATATGGAATTCCAGATTGCTTATTGACTTTTGTCCTGTGAGTAAAATGGTTTTATTTTTATTATAATATCTTCATATTCTTTGAATAATTGATTATGCATTGATTTAAATTAGCTTTAGTCTTTTTTTTATCAATACATGGTTAATTGCTATCATTTATGTATTTTTTTTTTTTTTTTTCTATTTTTAAGAGTCTATT
>ML781972.1:8398-73558 GCA_009831015.1 Picea engelmannii | reverse complement strand
TTTATTCTTAATGTTAAATGTTGGATAATATCAATATTCATATCTGAGTTTTCTCTCATTCTTAAATATTGATCATCCTAAGATCACAAGATTTTTAATTAGATGTCTTTCTGTTGTTATTAATTTACTCCAATATCAAATACATCTTTGAATGTATTCTGGAAGTGCTAGTATTGTTCTGTTATAGGTTTCCCTTAACAACAGTACAGGTAGGAGCTCATACAACACAAGAAGATAAACTCAGTTGACTGATCAGTTAAAGGTTAGTAGATGCATTCTTTTGTTTTATTTAGAGTTGTTTATGAATGAAACAATGATTACATTAATTAGCTTTGACTATTTTTGTGTCACTATTTCAATCGTATTCATTTAGTATTTATTTGTTTAATATTTAAAAAAAAAACCTCAAAAGAAGTGTTGTTCATATTTGATTTAGAAACCTTATGAAACAATCATTTTTGCAAGATTTCATGCAAACCTTGTAACCTGTATATAGATTGTTTATATTCACATTTTTTTTTAATAAACATTAGTCAATAGTATATCATTTGTTAGAATCATAGATTTTAGGTTCGTTTCATTTTTTTATTTTTATTTTTAAAACTTTAGTTGGCTAACAAAGCCATTAAACCCGTCAGAATAGGTTACACCAAACAACTTGGGTTATTTAGACAACCCAGGACCGGATCTATTCTTCCAGTTGACATTATGTCAAATTTGCCCGTCAATAGTATCTCAGAATGACATAAAATTAGATTGCTATTTTGTCTCATATATGTGTATTCGTGACTTGGTTACTTTTCGTTTTTTTGATCTCCATGTTTACTTTATCACAAAATCTGTGTACATTCCAGTAGCTTTTATAAATTTTATTTTATATTGCAACATATTTAAATTATAAATCAACCTCAGCCCTTGTAATTAATACTTGCAGATTGAGAGAATATTATGAGGCTATAAACCCCATGTGACATTCCCAACTATCTTGTCCTAGCCAGGCAAGATTTGAAAATGATTGAGTAAGGTAATTCATACCTTTTCCTCAACACATTTGATTATTAAATGTGTGTTGAGGAGGATGCACTAAACATAAGGATTAGGTGCAAAAACTTTGTAATAATATCTCTATGTCAATTGTTCATTTTATAATGCATGTTTGAATTATAACATGTATTGTTCTAGCAAGACTTTCCTCACCCCATGAAATCTTGCACATAAGGCCTTTTTCCATTTCCCTATGCAGACTTGTCATCCCTTTTTTGCAAATCCCAGAGCTAAAAATACAATTTTTCCACATATACGCACCTTGCCTACTATACAACATGCGTATACGCAGGTTGCACCACTATAGCCCGCATACATCAAGAAATGTGCCCAAAATTGAAAAACAGTGTCGGTTTTCCATGTCACGACATGAGATCAATGATCCTTGGCCTTCCATATACTGAAAAAATTCCGATTCGGCCCTTTAGTTCCACTTGAAATCTATAAATGGGTCAATTCCGAGCTATGGAAAGGAGGAGAAAGAATTCAACTTTGAGAGAAAAGTTACTCTGGAAGAATTATTCACTTCATATTGAGTCTGCATCCCTTTATCCTTTAAAGTATGAACACATTGTTCAACCCCCAATCTCTTCCCTTATTGAGTGAGAACTCCATTGTCTCTCTTACATGAGCTTGCCTTTGGTGGAGGATTGAAGTGGTGGAGGCCTAGCTGGAAGGAACTTAGTTTTTTGGTTCTGAACTGTGTTGACATAGAAGTCAATAACTTATTCACTTCTGTTGATTATATCTTAATAGAAATACTCTTTTCTCATCCAATTGATATCTTGAAAATATTTGAATTATTATTCCATGGACGTATTTGTTATGAATATTGATGGATTATGCTATTGAATGTGCTAACATCATATATTATCACTAGATGCTTGCGTTGCTTGGTTGTTGAGGACTAGTTGCAGGTATATTGCTTTGGGTCAAGTGCTCAATGGTGGACTTCATCGAATGTCTGGACGAGGTAGGCCTTTTATCTTGTCTTGCTAGCATATTTGTTTATATAACATACTTGAGAACAAAGTTGATTTCTGCAGTCATTTCCGTCTGTTGTGGTTTACCCCTAGTCATAGAGAGATTTTCCTCGTAATAGAATTGGCGACCATACTGGGGATAAAATCTTCTTTTTGTGGGGTGTAGAGTGTTTTTATCCTTAGATTTCTCTCGTTCATATTGATTTTCTTATCGTATGATTGCTTGACATCCTCTGTTCACTCTGGGTTTGAGTCTTTCATCCTTCTCCTTAGCCTAGCCATTTTTTTGACACATATACACGGGATTTTTCTTAACAGTCGCATACATACACGTGCTGTCCTTTTGCAAGCTGCATACATACATGATTTTCCCTTGAACCATCGCGTACATCAAACTTTGTTTCTTGTTTGCTAGGTTTGGTGGTTGCTGGGTAGTTTTTGATGATTGCTGAGTCTCCTTGGGTCTCTGTAGTGATTGTTAAGTGTCCATGGAATGCCATGAGACCTGTCTTTGGTTGAATTTTTGGACGGTGTCTTTCTCATCATCTTTTCATTTTGATTGTCCTTGTACATTAGGCTGGGTGTTTTGCTCCTTGATATCCTACTTGGTTTGTCTCTGTCTATACATAGTAGAGTCTTTATATATCAAACTGCTTTTCAGTCCTTGCATTTTCATTTTTCTTATATCGAAAATACAAAAAATATTAGGCATTTTACATTGATTGACATTTTGATCTTTTGAGTCTTTGTCATTTATCTCAATGCATGTAAAGAAAGATTGCATGAATTGCAGTTTTGAATTGAAAATTGCATATTTAAGAAGCATATCATTTATTGGAAATTGAAATTAGGACTTTGCATTGTATTCATATTTACTTTACTTCTTGAGTCATAACATCACTAGTTTCACGAACACACCTCTTGAGTAAGCAAGGCCATTAAAATTAATGCTATAATTTAAAATTGATTAGTAATGATTTTATTTTCTAGGATGCACAAACTAGCTTAGGATTTAGTGCCTTGGAATAAGATTTTGTGAGTAAAATTCTCCAAGGCTACTAAATCAACATATGTGTCTGACTAAGGGAGTGGAGAAATCCATTGTATAATCGGTAAGATCAAGAGGCTCCGCTTACACCGGATTTAAGCATGAGGTTGCGTGAGGTTGGTTGAAGGGATATTCCCTCGATACCTTCTTAGTGTTAGATATATTTCTGGGGATCTATTCGTATATGAGGATCTTTCTAGTGCCCTTACCTTTGTGAGAGGTGATGCTTTCAAGATTTTGAGCTTTGCTATCATGCCCATATGGTGGACTTGACTTACGGTTGTTCGCCTGTGCATTGGTTATACCGTGGTTGCTCAGTTGCTTGACTTAGGTGCCACATAGGTTACTTGCAAGGGTTATTCTACAGGTACCCTGGGTCAGATAAGGGTAAGACAACACACAACCTTTATGGAGGATTACCTCTCCGGGGGGATCTGACCGACTGGTTGTTAAGCCCATGAGGGCCCTTATAACTGATTATGATACCTCTATCTTTAGCAGGGAGTCTCAGGTCCCTCTTGGGCGAGGCATACCTACTTTAGGGAGGGAGGCCCCTTTCAACCACTTTATCCTATTTGTGTGCATATTGGCCGTTTGATTATTTTTGGTGTGCTCTTTAATTATTAGTAGGCCTTTGATATTTTATACCATGCTTTGAGTTGTCATTATCATGAATAGTGGAGTTCTTATGACTCCCTCCTTTATCACTAAGCCCCTCCATGACATTCACTCATTTCATGGGGACAAATCCATCTAATTTTCATAATGGTATGCATAATTATGACACTTAGTCCATGCCTTTGGTCTCTAATCATTTTCCTGTTGATATGCCGAATGTGCCTTCACCCTTTCCATATTCTCCCTATCCCACTTATATGAATCCTAGAATTGGATCCGGGGGAATCATGGCCCCACTGTCTACATCTTCATTTGATAGGAGTCATGCCCCTCAACCAACTCTCACTGTGGGGGGTTGGAACCTCCCCTCTTACGGATCTAGTCCTAGCTATGATTTTTCAGGAGCCAATACTGAAATGGGTGGTTATTCTACTTATTACACCCTATTCGTGTATCCTTCATCCGCCATGCCAGTTCCTATGAAAACTTTTCCCATGGCGGGTCCACATATATCCTCGGGTATTTCATATGGGGGGAATCAATTTTACGATTTAGGCTACCCTCTTCACAGAACCGCTTCACATGGAGGAAACATATATCCTCACTTGAATAATCCTTATCATACTTCTATCTCTTCACAAAATTCAGTGATGATGCCCGTATAAACCTCTTTGGATCAATTGGGCAAAGGATACTACCTTTTCGGACAGGGACAAGGTGTAAACCATGATCCTTCTTGGCCTGCAATGTTTCAAAACAAATATTTCTCGAGACCTTGGTATCAATTGCCACAACTCACCACAACCACTAGTCCAGTCACTTCCAGTCATACTGGAGCTCCATTACCAACCACTGCTAATCATGTTGGAGATTGGTCGACGACCTCTGCAAGTCATGTTGAAGACCCGCAACCAACCGTTGCTAGTCATGCTGGGGGCATCACTCCAGTCGACACAAGTCATATCGATGTCACATCTACAACCTCTGTACATCATGTGGGACATGGATCTCTAGCCTCTACTAGTCACGTTGAGAACATGTCGCCAACCATTGTAAATGGAGATGGGGGCATTCGTACGACTGAGAAGCCTAGACGTCTCAAACATAAGCCCAAATTCCTTTGTAGCACTTGCAAAGGAAATCACCTTAATCGTTTGTGTCCTGCTACTGCTAGGATACCCGAAGCGTGGTTCTCACCTGAGGGCCCTTCGAGTTCTGAGGCATGTGTGGTTTCCCCACACCTTGTTTCTCCTTTGATTGACATGACAATCATGCCGAAGAAATCCTCTCCCGACCACACCCCCATTGTCGAGGGTGATGTGTCTCCTATCCTTGTTATCATGCATCCTATTCAACCCAGAGTTGAAGAAGTGGTTGTACCAGTGCAATCTATGGTAAATGAAACTCTCCTTGTGGAGGGTGATGCATCCTTCAACCATGTCATTACACTTCTGATACTGCTCCTTCTAAACAAGAGAGAGTTTTACTCTCCTTGAGTACTCTCCCTCCAAGTCTGGGAGAAGTTCCCTTTGATTGGGATGGTCTTGTGGGGTATCCAATGCCTCTGCCTATGTCCTTTCAAGTAAGAGTCATTATCCAATATATCACGGAGATGATAGCCTCCGCTAGCACGTTATCCTCCTCGACTTGAAGAGATTTGGGTTTTCCCAAGCTTGTGCCAGCTATTAGTAAGATATTGACATTTCACAGAAGTCCAACACGAGAGCCTTGGCCTCCCCCGTGACTTGCCTCCTAGAAACTCCCAAGCGAGTCTGATTTAAGCTCTTTTCCGACTCGTCTAAAAAGCAAAAATATTGCCGAGTGAATTTGTCCCTTTCACACTCGTTAAATTGGACTTGAAAGGTTGTGAGTCTTAGTTAAGCTCTTTTCTGACTCATTTTCAAAAAGAGAAAAGATTGTCAAGTGAGCTTGTCTCTTTCACACTCGTACATTGGATTTGAATGGACATTTATTTGGTACATGTTTATCCCTTTTTAAAACCAAGTAGACTAAGATCATGAAAAAGGACATTTTTTGGCGTTAAGTTGTGATTGCATATCATGCCCTTGCTTGCAATATTGAGCCTGTAGCCGGTTCTAGATTTGCGTTATAAACCTTTTGACTCAGGAGTTTTTCATCCTCAACCAAGAAGAGCCTCATTTATATCCTTCGCAACTTGACACCCTATACCCAGGAGGGAACATTCCTCCGAGTGTCCATCTCCCACATGCACCTCCTTGCATTTAGCATAGGTATGTTCCACTGCTGGAACTAGTTTTTCTTACTTGTGACACTCATTTCCTCCTCTGTATCATAACATTCATTTGAATATGAAAAAACAAAAAAATACGGACGAGACGAGAGTATTATCTTATATTGGCAACAATCGTGTCACCTTTGAACAAATAACAAAGTTATTAAGTCCACTTGTCACCATAATTTTGGGTTTAGCATGGCCTTAGGAAGCTGAGCTAGTTACAAAGAGTTTAATCCCCCAATTGGTTACTCTTGCAGTCCCTATGGAGAGTTTGATTGATGCCTCCTACATCTCATGGTTTCATCATTGAGTCTACGCTGCCAGAGTCTTCCATATGTCTCATGCTCTTGTTCAAAGGATGTATATCAAACTATGTCGGCCATTCCTCATAACCAATGACTTTGCATGTCGGCCATACCCTTAGTTTGTCTTAAAATCACATGATGTTGTAGTCCTATTCCGCACCCTGGTCCTACTTTCCTCATTGGTAGGTAACCTTGAACCCAACAATCGACATTTCATCATTGGTCGTTGACTGGGTGGTTTCCCTTGTGTTCGAAGACAAGAAATCTATTCACACATTGGGATTCATGCACTGTATTAGATGCCATTAGCCTTATTGGGGGTTTCCTTGCCTTTGTTAGCAATTTTCCTCATTGGATGCTATTCAGAGGGTCTTTTTCGTGTCCTGCTTGCACTTGGCACATGCGAAAGACGCACCGGGTCGTTGGTTCATGAACATGTTCTTCATCCGATTTTCTCCGAATCATAAAGCTCTCGCTTTGTACCTCATGCTGAATGTTGAGAGATGCCTTAATGCTCTCCTTTCAACGGGTCTCCTTCCATCGAATTCAACTCATCTATTCTAGAAACGAGACCTAGAGTCCTATGAGTACCTAAAGGCTTGCAGTCATTAGTGGCAGGTTCTCTTGCCATCAACAATTGTGAATACATCAATGTCTCCTGATTGATGGATTATTCAAGTGGTCGACCCCGAATCCTTTATTCACACTTGTAAGAATGTACTCGGTGCCTTGATACCTACTTTCATCATCGGTAGGCTCTCTCACGTTTGTTAATGGTATACCTGAATGATCGGTAATCAAATGAAGTCTCATTGTGTTCGACCTCAACTCCTTTATTCACATGATGTAGACTTGCACCGTTGGCAGATTGTGTAGAAGACTTGAAGACATCAATATGTGGCTGCAACTTTCCTGAGTTGTTGCTACCTTTTCATTGGACCAATACTTGTGTGACTTCAGTGATCATGGGAGATCATATTGTATTTCGTTGTATACAGATATCTTCAAATTGATTTTGAGACTGGTTCTACTGGGCCTTGTTCATGACTATGAAAACCTTTGGCATGTAACTGCATTTGTATTTTCCTATTCATGGCCATGGACAATTGTTTGGTATATTTTCACATGGATCTGCATTGTAATTCAAATTGGCAGCCATATATGCAAATTCAGTACAGATTGTAATGAGCAACTAGTTCTTCCAGTTGGGTCCCCATTACTCCACTTCTAGGTTTTTATAATGTATTTCGACCATCTCAGATACTCCTCCGACCTCACACATTAGGGGGCATCTGTTATAGAAAGATTTACCTTGCCCCATGCAATCTTGCACATAAGGCCTTTTTCCATTTCCCTATGCGGACTTGTCATCCATTTTTCGCAAATCCCAGAGCTAAAAATATAATTTTTCCAAATATATGCACCTTTCCTACTATACAACATGCGTATACGCAGGTTGCACCACTACAACCCATGTACATCGGGAAATGTGCCCAAAATTGAAAAATAGTGTCGGGTTTCCATGTCACGACATGAGATCAATGATCCTTGGCCTTCCAAATACTGGAAACATTCCGACTCAGCCCTTGAGTTCCACTTGAAGGCTATAAATGGACCAATTTCAAGCTATGGAAAGGAGGAGAAATAATTCAAATTTGAGAGCAAAGTTACTCTGGAGGAATTATTCACTTCACATTGAGTCTGCATCCCTTTATCCTTTAAAGTCTGAACACATTGTTTATCCCCCAAGCTCTTCCCTTATTGAGTGAGAACTCCATTATCTCTCTTACATGAGCTTGCCTTTGGTAGAGGATTGAAATGGTGGAGTCCCAGCTAGAAGGAAATTAGTTTCTCGGTTACGAACCATGCCGACACAGAAGTCTGTAACTTATTCACTTCTGCTGATTATATCTTAATAGAAATACTCTTTTCTCGTCCAATTGATATCTTGAAAATATTTGAATTATTATTCCATGGGCGTATTTGTTATGAATGTTGATAGATTATGCTATTTAATGTGATAACATCATATATTATCACCATATGCTTGTGTTGCTTGGTTGTTGAGGACTAGTTGCATGTATATTTCTTTGGGTCAAGTGGTCAACGGTGGACTTCATCGAAAGTCTGGACGAGGTAGGCATTTTATATTGTCTTGCTAGCATGTTTGTTTATATAGAATACTTGAGAATATAGTTGATTTCTACAGTCATTTCCGTCTCTTGTGGTTTATCCCTAGCCATAGAGAGTTTTTCCTCATAACATGTATTATGTTTATATTAATTATTAGGTTAATAGACATATGGAAAGGATGGATGTGTCACACTTACTTATGGAATCGAGGTTGAGTTCGACCAATTTAGTCATGTTATCTACCATGATTAGATCCTAATAGAGGGGAAGTTAGGTTATGTTGAAAAGATACAAGAGATCATGCAAGCAAACTTCTCATTTTTCCAATGTGCTACTTTTAGGTGCAAGTGGTTGAATACCTTTAATTGGAATAATGTAAAGGAAGATTATGATAGTGGGATCGTATGTATTAAATCTAAAAATATGTGGGATGAGAAGAAGGATCCTTATGTTTTCCAAAAATAGTGCAACCAAGTGTTTTTAACCTAGATGTGTTGCATAGGGATTGATGGTTTTTACTAAGACATGAATCAAGATCAAAACATATTTTTGAAAACACAAATGTTATCATGCCACATGAGGAAGATAATCAGGGCGATGGCAACAAAGAGTGTTATGTACATGTTTTATTTAACATATATGTTGTGGATGTGCCATTTTATTATGGTTTTCTATAATTGGACAATTGTGTATGTATTATTAATTATAACAATTTTAGTTAGTTTTTGTAGTTATGTAATGACAATTATTTAGAGAAATGACCATCCCAAATCATGGTAGAGAATAAAAAAATGAATATTTATGATTATAATAAAGTTTAGAAATCTACATTCTAACATATGTATCCTATATTTGACATAATGTTTTTGGCATTTTTCATCCATGCGTGCGCACGTCTATCCTAACGCTGGGGATTTTAGACCCAGGGTTCGTCCAGAGTTGACCAACAAAAAACCTAGAGCAATGAGATATCTATCCTCAGCCAAGGCCGAGGAAGGTCTCACCCGATATGCAGAGAGGATCATAGAGACCATAAGTTCTTGTGACAAGGATGAAGGTTAACACACAAAAACCCGTCGAGGCTGACATTTCCACAACTCATATCTGACAGATTATTAGGACTAAGAACTAAAACAATACACACACATATTCAAATCATACATGATAGACACAAAATAGATCAGAAATGTCACATCTTTATTACTAGAACTATTCCATCACAACAAAGATATACATTGCGCAAAACAGATATATATGACAACCATAGAACTTCATATCTTTTCTATATAAATCCTTAGAATTACAACACACTATGAAATGCACCTTTGCTTAAAATTCAGACATACAATAGACACAAGAGTATATTCAAGAGCAATGCAATATTACAATAGGCTCAAAGCGAGCTTGATACTAAGGACTCAATGAATCTCATCTCAAGCATCTAGCTAGCTAGCCCCATTTTTGATATCACTGCTTCCTTTTATAGCTTTCACTTCTCAGGAGCTCTTGTCTCTTTCTGTTATGCTCCACTCGCTAGACTTACAAAAATACCTCGCATGCTTCTAGAACCTGCCTACAGTCCATGTATCCTTCATGAATCCGGGCAATATTAATCGCCCTGCTAGCTCATCTTTTGTCAACTCCATGATCCCTTGTGCTGCTGGTAGTAATAATTTGAGAGGATTTCTCGATGAATCTTTTCTTGATTTCGACGTGCATCTTCTTGAATTCTGGTGCACTTAAAAATTGGGACCAACATGAGATCAATAATATTTCAGGTCTATTGCACATTATCAAAACTTAGTCTGGTGCACATTCTTTTTCATTCCTCACACAAATCCTTGGGTGTGTGAAAAACTATGGATTGAGCGCACATAACTTTGTTTGTGCGTGCACGCAAAAATGAGCCCAAAAATTTGGGTGCCAATAAGCCCCCACCACTATTACTTTGCTCTTCCTCGAGCCAACTGCTTTATGGAAGTATGTCTGCAATGGATGAGACAATGCCTTTGAATTCCTCCATGAAGTCCTTATATTGGCGCTCAAGTTCATTCAAATGGCCCTGGAGATCCTTCGTTAGTTGAATAGGTTCCTTGACTTCCATGGATGTGACTTGAGAGGATGTCAGGTCTGTGTTATTGAGTTACTTGATGAGAGGCTTGAAAATGACTTGTATGTTGAAGCGTTGAGTGTACCAACCCAAGGATTTATCGGCCATTGACATGATCAACTATTGCATAGCCTACTACTCAGTTAAGGCTGTAGTGATATCCTTCATCCTTGCGACAATGAAAAACATTGCATCGGTGCACTCCTTGGGTGGTAAAGAACCCACTTCCTTATTTTGTTGCATGACCTCAACCTCTGCTATGCATGTTCTATCATAGAGATCAGTGAGCTCAAGAGGGCTATGTAAGTGATCCCATAGGTTTAATCTTTGAGTGACCAACGTGGAAAACCCTTGGGCACAATTTCGACCCTCTTCAATGGCTGCGACAGATTGAGTGATCTATCTTTGGAGTGTGGTTTCCTTTGGTGTTTATTGTCGTAGTCATTTCCGCACATGTGCTTATGTGATTCGAGGGGGTGGGTGGGGGGGGGCACCGCGCATGTTTCATGTGCCTTCTTTTTTGGGTGTCCATTGGCTATGGACGTAAAATGACCCCAGGTAGGCTACAATGCCTCTTCACGTGTATCCATCCAACTAGTTTTATCTGCTAAATATTTATGATTGTGTGATTCATGTGCACGTTGTCTATTTTCTCAATCAGGTTGGAGGGGAGAAGGTGAGATGAAGGTCTCTCTTGTAGCCATGATGTAGTAGCATAATACCTCCCCTTCACATTCTATCTCTTGTTATGTGCACTGGAAACTCTAGGTTCCAGGAGGAAAACCTTCTTTCAACTTTTTACTTTTGGCTTTGGCAAGTATCTATGGCATAGATGATGTGGTTTCATGGCTCCACACCACCATTCACACGAACATATGGATTGGCGAATGTCACCACTGGGTCTGAATCTTTCCTACATGGATGCTTCAATAGATTCCCATCCACGATAGGGTTTCCGATGTTCCACCCATTGAAATGCATGAATTTCTATAAGCACTGTATCCAGTGTGCAAGCCCTCTAATGCTTAGGAATGCGTTGTATCCATGCAATAAAAATTTCCACTAGCTTTGATCTATCATATCAGTATGAGCCAAATTATTCTCCATGCTCCTCTACAGAGATATGCAAACACCTTCTTGTTGATACTTCATATTGATTGTTTTTCCACCTCTCCATGGCATCCTTAGAATCCATGTCATAAGAGTTGACACTCCTCTAGCTTAAATCTCCATTTGCAGTGGGGTCGATGTAGTCCTCCCCATGCCCAATGATTTTTATAGATATTTTCATGACTGAGCTCTGCGCATCTTCATCCACTGAGTCATTGTATCTATCACCTTCATATGGATCTAGTGGTGTGACCATGCACATGGTGTCTATTTCAAATGACATCTACCTTTTTTTCAAGTTTAACTTTGCATTATTATCAAAGGCCCAGTCAATGCCAATAAATGCAGGATATGGATCAGACTCATCCATAATTTTGATGACCTCAAAGTCAACCTTTGTTTTGACTCCTTCTATATTCACTTCCACTTTCTCCAGTTGACCTATTGGGTATATATGGTATTGATTGGTGAGGCAGAGTTGGATGGGAGACTAGACCAAATTGGGTTTACCCATCACCTCCCAAGATTTCTTCAAAAATTTTTCACGTCAGACCCTAGATCCAACATGAAGCTATCCATGTCATAACCACCAAGTTCTAATGTCATTTTAAATTCTCATCCAGTGAACTTTTGCTTGCTGAGCTGACATACATCTCTTTCTTGTAGTGGAGATGATATAGCTACCTATACTCCTTGTTATCTCATGCAAGTAGCTAAAATTTATGTCAACTTGTAGCCTCTGTATAATTCAATAGTCGCAAACAATAACGCAAGAAAGAACTTACTTGATCCTTGAATTCTTCCTTGCGATCCAAGTCATGCAAGACTTCTGCGTGCACTGATAGTTGCAATTCATTCCAACGCTATTCTTCATATTCTTTCTGCTCAATATGTCACAACTTAGTCTGTCTGCAAGCCACTTCTATTGACCATTGCATCATGCACTAGACTTCTTTGCACACACAAGCCTCCTCCAATGATCCGTGCATCATGCACTACAATTCCTCACACATGCGAGCCTCTTTCAGTGAACTCTGCATTGTGCATTGTACTTCTTTGCAAATCCGAGCCTCTTCAAGTGACCTTTGTGTATCCCTCTACACTTCTTCCCGGATCCGAGCCTCCTCGAGTGACCTTTGAGTCACGCACTACAACTCCTCGCACACGCTTTCTTCTTCCATTTCTCTCTGCGCATCACACATAAACTACTTTTTCTTAGTAACATCAAACTTTGGAGGAGGATGAAGTGCCTTTCTTATATTTCTGTCCGACTTTTGACCCGAGCCTTCACCATGCTCAGAGTCTGCTCCTGTCTTCACCCCTTCATGAGTTACTACCCGAACATCAACCTCCTCATTCTTCTTCTTATTCTTGCATGGCTCCACATGCACTGTGTTGCAATTGGTCTTCTTGTCCTCCCACTTATTCAGTAAGTTGGGATAATCTTTGGTAACATGCTTAGGACTATAACAATATGCAGAGAGCACACATGATTTGGTACAAAATTGTGAGACATGACCAATCCCACTGCAATTAAAACATGTGGGGTGTCTACCTCACCCTCCACCATATCCTTGACCATGATCGTGCCCATATCCACCTCGAGGACCTACTCAATATCCGCCTTGTTCTGCACCGCCTCGCTCACCACCCTTATGCTCTTCCTGTACCTGGAACACATCGTGGGTATTATCTTGCATCAATTGGAGCGAGCGATAGTTATTGACATAATTCTCAACGAATTTATAGAATTCACAGAATGGATTATGGTTCATTATCTAGTACTTATGAAAAGTTGGGAAATGAGGTGGCACATGTCCCCATTGTCTACATATTTCACACCACTCTGTTTGTCCTGGTGGAAATGGACTCGATGCACCCATCACCCTATAATTGGGTAGTACTGGACATTCATCTATGCAATGACCTTCTAATCGACAAGTGGTACACCATATGTGTTCGCACACAACTTTTTTCTTGGCCATATCTTGCAGTTGTATCATTAGGTTGGACAACTATGATTGTACTTGCGCCAAACCTACCGACTTCTCCTCCCCTCATGGGGTATCCTCTAAGCACATTGCAATTTAAACTACCTTTTCCTAATTCGTCACCTTTTTCTAGGTCAATGAGACTCAGATATGGGTAAGTAACCTCGCAATGAACCATTCTCTGTGCCACACATCTTATATTTTGAATTTCAACCTGTCCAATAAGATCTTGAATTGCTGGTCATAATCTCAAACAATTTCTCCTTCCTTTTGCTTGATCTCCTTTATCTCAGTGATACACTGGGATTCTGACTTAGGTTTATGAAATGTCTTAAGTATATCCTATTTAATCTTGGCTAGGGACCTCTCCTGTCCTGCTGACACAATAGCCTTCTACTTAATATACGATGTCAAGGCTATGTCCCTGAACGTGGTCTCTAGTTGGGCAACTTTGGCTGCTTTGTCTGTGATTCTCTTCACATAATAGATTTCTTCACATGTAAACCAATTTTGTTCTGCATCGTCCTTACCCATTCCGTGGAACATGGGAAGCCTCAGGGTATTGTATTGAGTTTCCATCTTCAAACTCAAGTTAGTTCTTCTTCTCTGACTCCTAGGGGTTTGACTTTGCCAGACCACTATTTATTGGGGTAAAGTATTGTTGAATTCACCTTCTTCTTCACTCGTCTCTTCACTTCTACCTTCTTATTATCTCTCTTCTACTCCAATATATTCACTATATGTTGTGTTCTCTTCTTGATTAAAATGCACAAGGGGGGTGATAAAAAGGGGGGTACGTCCATCTTCTTCTAAAATTTATCGTGAGGTGAACTAGATATTTGTCTACTTGCAGGTGCGTAAGACCATCTACTATTTCCAATTCGTCTCCCCCATCACTAGGGGAGCCTCCATCTTCCTCTTCTTCTGACGCACCAACACACTATGCTCTACCTTCCTTTCCTAACTGTGCACCACAAATGTGCACATTGTCTTTTGATCTTATTCACACACTGCTACTGTGTGTATTGTTTTCCTCTCCTAACAACACACCACTGCTCTGCATTCCAAATTCTTCTCTTATCAATGCACCACTACTCCGTGCACCAAATTATCTTCTTATCAACACACCACTAATCTATGCTTCATCTTCCTCTAAGGTTGCGACACTCCACAACAACCAAGGGGGGCAGACTTCGTCACATAGGCCCTTACTACTATCACAAATGGTATCCCTACTGGACACCATATCTTCTATTCCATGCCTCTTTGTGGGACTATCCTCATCTATGCTCCACTTTGGCACAACATACTCTCCCGCACTACCACCTAGTGCAATTTATTTTCTCTTCATGTTGGACCATACCCCTCATCACGTACCCCTGGCTAATTATTTTCAACATCTATTTTCTACTCTCCTTCTTATCTCAACTCTTCTTGCATACCTATCGAATCTTTTTCTCCTCTATTCCTCTGGGTCCATACCGTTCCTCACCTTATCTTAACAATTTTTGGATCCTTGCAAACCCCCCCGCACTAGGGGAGTTTACTCAACCATTCGATTAGGCTCCATGCACATCAACCCCTTCTCCATGAACAACATTTTTATCCACAATGGAATTTCTTGCAACATCCGCTTCCTTGGTCCTTTCACAAACTTTCTTTCATCCCCACTGAAATAATCAACGTACTCTACCATAAATTCAATGATGTAGTGTAACGTCTCCCGTTACCAACACTTAACAAAATTCTATGACACCACTTTGTAACATCCCCAACTTACTGCTGAGCAATGCCACTAAAACGAAATCTTGTGCACATAATCTATACTATAACATGAATATGCACAGAAACACGTGAGGTAACACACACAATCCCAAGCTGGACCATGCCACACAATTTTTCCTCTTTAGACTAGTTATAACAACAAAATTAACACATAATACAACCGTGTGCACAATCATTCAGAGCACACAATTATTACTGCATGTGTAACCACTCTGAACACATGATTACTATTGCAGATTCTGTTTTCCCTATGTGCGCGGATTTTCTTCCTTGCATGCATAGTGAATCTAGCCTCTTACGCACGTAGATTATTTCCCTGTGCGCACAGAAATTCAAGCCTCTCCTTGGAAACTCATGACCATTATTACATAGTTAACTAAGATGAATACTTATTAACTGTCATACTCTTCATGTGCGACCACAAATACTGAATAAAAACATCATGCTTTACATGTGAAAACAACATTATATAGAATAACAACAATTAATCATATGCAACATCATACAAGAAATAAACCCAGATCAGAAATAGATAATTAAGCACACAGTAATTAGACAAGTACATAAAAAAGACACTTATCTTTTACAAAGATTCACCAACTGCGTGCAGAACTTAGACGTTCCTCCCAACCATAAAATCTGTTGCTCATAAACTTTTAGCAACAGGTCACCCCTGAGTTGGGGCTTAAACACCACCAGGGAAAAATGATTCCTAATGCCAAACTAAGGTTAGATGATCAATATAATTGCTCAGTCCAAGGTGCCCAACTACTGCAACTAGCCTACAGTCTCTCATTCCCCACATGCTTGTCCCACCCCAAGAAATGTGACCCTTCTCTGCTCAACAGTCCCCTGGCTACCCCACTTGCCTTCCAGGGATTCAACAACAGGCCATATAGGAAGTCTCAGAGCCCTGTATCTAATGCCCAACGCACCATGGAATAATTCCCAACAAATCTCTCACTCGGAGAGAAGGCCCATAGGCCTGGAAACCCACAGGCCTGGAAACTCGCCTCTTTGACAACAAATCTCTCACTTAGAGAGAATGCACATGGGCTTGACAAACTGCCTCTTCGACAACAAATCTCTCACCTAGAGAGAATTCTCACGGTCCTGACAACCCGCCTCTTCAAAAACAAATCTCTCACCTAGAGAGAATGCTTATAGGCCCGACAACCCACCTCTTCGACAACAAGAACTATGAATAATGGATGGAAATCCCTTTCCCAAGATTTTCTCTACAGGTAAGGTAATGTAAGTCATGAGTTCAGATGGTCCAAATGATTGATGAAAAATGAGTCAATCCCCCCAAAATACACTAAGGTTCAACGATATATTTGCATGGTCATAATTGGAAACTTGTCACCTTTAGAATTAGCTTTAGCCACTTGGTGACTCATTCCCATCCCTCGAGAACTTAGCATAAATAAATATCCATAAATTATACTTTTCAGAAATATCAATAAAATATTCCCTTGGACTTAAGCCCCCTTGGATTATCCCTTCTCCATAAAATTTTGTCCACCTGCCCCCTTTTTAGTGGAGTTTAGCCCCTCGTCTCTTTTTGTCTGATTGATCTACATGTAGTGATGTGATTTTATTAATAATTTGAGTGTGATTACTTTTTACAAGGATAGGCACACTAGCATTTTTGCATCCCGTCTCACCATCTCAATAACCACACAGGCTCTCCGACCTCATGTACATATACATATGTATATACAAGATCTCTGACATCTCTGACAATAACATATCTTTGAAATCCTGAATATTTGGCACACAAACTCTGTGCCTATACATGAGGATCCCATCCTCTTTTAACTCATAACCTTCAAATTTCTATTGCAATTTACCTTGCTCTAAATTTTCCTTTATGTCCACATAGTGGTAATTTGATTTAGAAACCTCTAAAATTCTATCACTAAAATCAGATATGTACATGCTAATGCCTGTCGCATGCATCTCATGCACCCTCTTGATGAGTGCATTAGCCACCTTGTTCTCTTTTCCTTTGATATGCTTGATATCAAAGTCATACTCACTGGGGAATTCCAACCATTTTTCTTTGTCTCGCATTTAAAATTGGTTGTCCAAACAAATATTTCAGACCACTATGGTTTGTTCTCAGTTCAAACCTCTTACCCATGAGATAGTGTCTCCACATATTCAAGGCATGCAATATGGTTTCCAATTCTAGGTCATGAGTAGCATAGAGCCTTTCATGCTCTTTTATCTTTCTTGATTCATAACATATCACATGCCCATTCTAACCAAGGAATCCACCGAGTCCTTCCTTACATGCATCAGTGCACACAACCAAGTCTTCATTAGGATCATCAATTCTCAAAATTGGTGCACTTGTGACCAAACTCTTCAAGTGATGAAAACTCCTTACACAATCCAGAGTCCATTCAAATTACACACCTTTCTTTTGAAAGTATGTGATTGGGCACACAATCTTTGAGAGGCCTTCAATAAACCTTCTATAGTAACCTGCAAGTCCCATGAAGGACCTCACCTTTGCGACATTTCTTGCTGTTGGACATCCTTCAATGAAAATATTTTCTCTGGGTCCACAACTATCCCTTTCTTCGAAATGATATGACCCAACTAATGGGTCTATCTTCGGAAAGATGAGCACTTGCTCAACTTCACATAAAGTTGATGCTCCCTCAATATTTGTAGCACCATCCTTAAGTGTTGCTCATGCTTTTCTTCAAATTTGTAGTAAATAAGGATGTCATCCAAAAATACAATGACAAACTTATATAAGTAATTTTTGAAAACTCCATTAATTAAACACATAAAGATGACTGGTGCATTTGACAATCCAGATGGAACCATGGTGAACTCATAATGTCCATACCTCATTCTTAAGGTAGTCTTGTTGATGCATTCTTTTTTAATTCTCACTTGGTGATATCCATATCTGAGATCAATCTTTGAAAATATCTGCGTGCCCATTATTTGTTCAAAGAGGTCATCTATCCTTGGAAAATGATACTTGTTCTTTACTATTACTTTGTTCAACTGTCTGGAGTCAATAAAAATCCTCAACGTACCATCCTTCCTCTTCACAAACAATACTGGGGCACCCCAAGGTGACACACTTGGGAATATATACCCCTTCTTCATAAGCTCTTCAAGTTGCATATACAATTCCTTCAACTCTGGCGTACTCATCCTATAAGGAGTCTTGGATATGAGAGCTTCTCTAGGAATCACATTTAAAGAGAAATCAATATCTCTTTTCGATGGAAACCCCAATATTTCTTTAAAGACATCTTCAAATTCTTTTAGTACTGCGTAGTCTTCAATATTTGGCACTTTATCTTTAGGTGCCTTCTCCATGTGCACTGCAAATACTTGACATCCTTTCCTACAACTTTTCTTAAATTACAAGGCTGAAACTTCTTTGATAGTTACAACTCTTGGAATGTTTTGAACCACTCTTAAGTTTCCTTCCTCATCGAAGCAAGTATATCCCTTGTTGTAACAACATAGAACAACATGATGTTGGTCCAAGCAATCCATACTAATGAGGCAATCATAAGATCCCAAAGACATGATATTCAAATCAGATTTTGTGCACAGTCCATTCATATCTATTGGACATACCTTAACCATCTTATTAATTTTCCTTTTTGCCACCGTATCTAACTACATCAACCAAAATTTTCCAAGCTTGCTTCTTGGCAATTGGGATCTTTCCACCATCTTAGGATCTAGATAATTATGACTAGCTCCCGAATCAATTAATATAACAATAGGTTGGTAATTAATCTTACCTTCCACTTCAATCATGTGTGTCTGAAACTCAACTTTCTTGTTATCCAGAGTTGCGTAGATCCTTGGTACATTTCTACCCATGTCTTCAACTGTCACAACTTGCTGTATATTGTGAACAATCTACACTTTTTCACCTTTGTGAGGGAAATCTCTGTACATGTGGTCTCCCCCACAACCTCAACATTGAATAGGCGGTTTCCTTGGATTTTGCCCCATTGTCTCAGTCATTCTAGGCTCCTTGGGACTTGGATTTCCTTGAGAATTAGTATTTCTGAAAAACGATGGCTTATTCCCCTCCTTCCTTTGTTCCATTTTTCTTTTCTTCTTGTCTTCCCAAGCCTTTTAAAAAGTCGGTCTTCCACTTTTCTGATCATAGAGACACTTAATGCATCTTATGGTTTCCTCCAATGTCTTTGGGTCATCATATTGTATCTTGTCACTGATAAATGATGGCATCCCACTCAAGTACCTTTGAATTTTAACTTTCTCATCCTTGATGAATGCAACATATTTTAGTAGCTCTAAGAATCTTCTTTCACACTCATCTATTGTCATACTCCCAAGCTTGAGTTCAAATAACTCTATTTTCTTATCATAGTATCGCTTAATTAAGTATTTCTTTTGAAAATACCTTTTAAATTCCCTCCAAGTAACTTTCTTCTCATCAATGTGTTTCACTTGCACAAACTGATCCCTTTAGCTGATAAATGTAAATTCTCCCTTCTGCCTGTGCAAAATAATTATGCATCTGAAAGTACTTCCTCATGCCTGGCGGTCAGGTATTCACATTTTAATCCTTATTGTGCTCACCATCAAAGGTAGGAGGATTTATCTTATTCATTTCTCCCTGTAGCTCGTCCACCCCATTCCTTCTCTTATGCTTTATGGCAAGAGATGGATTTGAACTACTATGCACTTTCCTATATGAATTCTTTGTTGAGTGGTGATGATTCCTATCAACACTTCTTGTTTCTCTTCTTTAACCATGAGACCTCTGACTCCTTAAATTGCTTGAATCTTTCTCCTTATCCATTTTCTTTTCTATTCCGTCCAAGCTTTGCATCAACTTGATATTGAAGCCATCTTGCTGCTCGTTGGCTTTCATAAGCCGCTCATTATCAACTTTATAGCTTTGGACATATTTTTGCGGCCCCTTTATGGTTTCTACCAAGTTTATGCACTCCTCCTTGCCTTCTATATGCTCATTGGATTATGTACTATCAATACCCATACCAATATACAAACCCTCAAATTTATCATCATGGCTGTAATTTCTTTATGCATGTTCCATGCTTTTGACTTTCTGCATTGATTATGTCCTGATCTAATTGCGGTTAATTATGCAATATATGCAGGAAATAAGATTTGTTAGATGAATTCATGCAACAACTTCATGAAAACTCTACACAATTTTGTCAGAATCCTTTCTTCTGATTTCTTGGGATGATTTTAAAGTCCCAAGTCAAAATTTCTAGGTGAATAATTGGATTCCTTTTTCAAAAATTTTCCCATCGAATGCTCCCTTGCGCAATAACTTATGGTCATTTGGAATTCACCCGAATACCCTTTTACCATTTATTTCTTCTTTCTGAAGCCCATGCACACATTGGCATTCAACATGTACCAGTTCCACAATGCATGATGTCAAAATTTAACTCATGCACCATGTATCAATATTACACATGCACCACAAGTTTTGCTCCGCGCAACTGCAAATTTTAGTGTGCACACCTATGCACCATTATTTTCTGCACATTTCCAGCGCCACACCGTGCAATGTCAAAGTTTAGTGTGCACACTTGTTTTCTCTTATTCCTTACGCGCTACCAGTTCTACATCGTGCAGTGCCAAAGTTTAGTGAGAACACCTAAGCATTCTTATTTTATGTGCACCATGGCCGCACTGTAATTCCAAATTCGTCCACTTACCAGTCTGATTTTTTCCTTAAGTAAATACTTGACCCATGCATGCTCAATGTTGAAACTGGAGGTTTGATACCAATCTGTAACGATACTTGTTACCAACACTTCAAAAAATTCTCTGGTGCCACTTTGTAACATCCCCAATTTACTGCTGAGAAATGCCACTAAAACAAAATCTAGTGCGGTAAACATGTGAGGTAACACACAAAAACATGTGAGGTAACATGCATGATCCCAAGATGGAACACACCACACCAATTTTCCTCTTCAAACACTAGTTATAATAGCATAATTAACACATAATACAACTGCGTGCACAATCATTCCGAGCACACAAGTATTACTGCATGTGTAACCACTCTGAACACATGATTACTACTGCGCGCACAACCATTATGGCGCTGCACATAGAATCTTCTCTCCCTGTGTGCACAGATCTACTTCCTGTGTGCACAACGAATCCAGCCTCTTACGCAGACATATTATTTCCCTGCACACACATAAGTGATTTGCTGGGAATTGTTCCCTGGTGCGATGGGAATTAGATACAGGGCTCTAAGACTTCCTGTCTGACCTGTTGCTGAAGCTCAGGAAGGATGTGGGGCAACCGAGGGATCGTTGAGCAGAGAAGGGGCACACTTCCTAGGGTTGGATAGGCATGTGGGGAATGAGAGACTGTAGGCTAGTTGTAGCAGTTGGGCGCCTTGGACTGAGAAATTCTATTGATTATCTGACCTTAGCTTGGCATTAGGAATCATTTTTCCTTGGTGGAGTTTAAGCCCCAGCTAGGGGGTGACCTATTGCCTAAATTTTACGAGCAACAAAGTCTATGGTTGAGAGGAACATCTGAGTTCTGTGGGCAGTTGGCGACTCTTTATAAAAGATAAGTGTCCTTTTTATGTTCTTTTCTAATTACTGTGTGCTTAATTATCTATGTCTGATATGGGTTTATTTCCTATATGATGTTGCATATGATTAATTGTTGTTATTCTGTATAATGATGTTTGTACATGTAAATCATGATGTTGTTATTCAGTATTTGTGGTCGCACATGTAGAGTATGACAATTATTAAGTATTCTTGTTAGTTAACTATGTAGTAATGGTCATGAGTTTCCGAGCCGAGGCTTGAATTGTCGTGTGCGCATGGAAATAATTCGTGCGCGTAAGATGATGGATTTGATGTGCACGTAGGAAAGCATATCCGTGTGCACATGGAGAATAGAGTTCGCTTGCAACGCCATAATGGTTGCACACACAATAGTAATCATGCATTTAGAGTGGTTACATGCACAATAATACTTGTGTCTTATGAATGATTGTGCACATATTTGTATTATGTGTTAATTCTAATGTTATAACTAGTGTTTGAAGAGGAAAATTTGTGTGGCACGATCCAACTTGAGATCGTACGCATCACCTCACATGTTTATGCGCATATTCACGTTATAGTGTAGAGTTTGCACACTAGATTGTTTTGAGTGGCATTGCTCAACAATAAGATGGGGATGTTACAAAGTGTTATCATATAATATCTCATTCTCCTTAGGTTTCACAACCCAAGGAAGTGTACCCCCTTCTTTACTTCGTAGTCCCTTAGGCTGTACCACTTTCCTTCCAGGGATCCAGTACAAGCAAGACATGAATTCTAAGAGATGTGGCTCTAGGAAATACAACTACAATAGAGTCCTCAATTCCAACTTTGCTCCTTTCAAGCTGTAACATGTTCATTATTCTCTTCTCTTATTATCTTCAACTCTGCTTCCTTTTAGTTGTAGTTGATATTGCATTCCTTTTGCAAGATTTGGAAGACATAATCTCTTGATGTTCTTCTTTCTAGGTGCTCAACTCATGTCCTCATTCTATAACTATTCTTATAATATCCATCAATAAAACATATATGTTATAACTATTTGTTAGAAAAACAGGACCGTAGAGCAATAAAATAAAACAAATGCGGAAATAAAACATAGAAGATAAACAATACAATAGAGACACATATATACGTGGTTCACCCAGTGTGGGCTATGTCCACCAAAGAAATTTCCAGGTCCTTGATTTATTATTATCCAACAAATGAAGGGATACAACATACAACAGACCCACTGTAACTTTCTATTCTTTCTCTCAAAGTCTCCTCACTCAGAATACAATATTCGCCATGATACATAACCACAATACATTTCCCTCATAAAAGAGGGTTGCCTTCTAGGGAAAAAACCATAACATAACTTCTACCATCAGATCTGCGACCTTATAATGAATGGTCCATATTTATAATGAAATTACAATATACATTTACAAGGCAATTTTTCCTTCAAGGGCTTCACCCCCGAACCCCCATCAGGGAACACTGTGCCCCGAACCCTCGCTTTCCCCCGGACCCCCCATCCAGGAGGATGGACTCCCCAGACCCCGCAGGGGGGGTAACCCCCCCTGCACTCCCCCACATGGAGGAGTGTACATTATTCTGGGGTGTAAAGTATTCATGGGGTATAAACACGGCTGAAAACAAATACCTCTGAATCAGGAAGATAATTAGGCACCACAACCAACACTATTTTCACACAACAATTACATCATTTATAGGAGTTATTGAATCCACATAAACATGTATTCGAAAATAAGTTTGAAATCATAATTCAATACTTATATGTATGGTTGTTTATATTTTTCACAAAGTTGCAACGAGAAAGAATTCAACCTCTGACACACCCTCTTGATTCCAATCACATGCATTCTTAAGTTGCCTCTTCCTTACTATACCCACCCTCCAAACTTAGGAACCCCGTTCTTTGTTACATAATCCCTCGAGCGATCCATCATATCCAAGGTGTTCATGTGCAAGGAGAGTGTTGACTTACTACCAGGGATCCAATGGTAGTCATTACCTAAGAATTCATGGAAACCATAGGGTCCAATGTTGTCACATTGGCCTTTTTCCCAAGCTTTTCCTTCTTTCGACCATCATTATTTTTTCCATAATTTTGTTCCTCAGATGCATTCACGTAGTCCATCCTCATGTGACTACTTTACCATGCAACTCTTTCATTGCATTATCTAACAACTCCTGAAATGTTCTCAACTTCGCGAATTAGCAACAATTTCATCATTCCAGTTGTTAACATAATCATTTCAATGAAATATAACATATGCATGCATTCCTTTAATGCACTCAATATTGCCTTCAAGCATATATATAACCATGCATGTGTATAGGTCCACTACTTTCATAATTTTATAATTTATTCATGCATACCTACTCATTGCATCCTTGAATTGATTTCAAAATACCATATTTATAGGTCATGTATTCCACCATGGTGAATTGGAAGGTTTATCCAATGCCTCGACACATCATCCATACACTTATTACTTGTTTAACCATTTGGATGCCTTTCTTTTCAACCCAAACAAAACATCAAGAATATTATCCTTTAATGCTCTTCAATGTCGACAAAAAAGCTTGCAGTCCATTGGAGATTTGTGTAGTGCTATAACCTTTCCATATCCAACAACATTATGGCCTCACACATGGTTAATTTTGTTGGCATTCACTTCTGTAACATGATTATATCTCATGACTTGATGTGGTTATTAGTTCATAACTAACACAATCCTAAAATGTCATTTTTTCATATTAATGCATTCAAAATTTAAACGACTTTTATAAATATCCTAGGCTCTAGAATTTACCACACCAAATTATATATCATTCCCATGAATGCATTGAAATCACACAATAATATCACTTTATATATTAAATTCTAATAGAGGGAATTCTTACCTAAATTCCCTTCAACATTTTTGTAGCATGAGCACATCAAATTCATACCTACATGGATGTCAATAATGTATTTGATGCTACCTAATTAGCTAGTATCTTCTAGAAGATCACATGCTTCCTTTATCAACCTCATGTTTAACATTTTACTATTCCCATATTTCCTTCATATAGATGGCTATCATATGCAACAACATCATCAACACTTTCAACCATGCAATAAAATCCTTTTTTGTGGGCACATAATTCATCATTAGCCATATTCAACTATTATAACCTAATTATTTCATATATAACAATATACTACTCTTAGTCGACAACATGTTCACACATTTTCACATGCACTAATGCATGTCTATATGCACCAAGAACTCATTCTCAACATGTCCATGGGGCATATGCATTCTAGCTGCTTGTGTTATATGTCACTGTCCCGTTGGCTATATCATAATTGTTGCTACAATAATTGCATCAACCTCTTTTATGATTTCTTGCTCCCTTTGCTATCTTTGGATGTCCTTAAATCTCATTGGATTGTTATATCCTTTTGTTCTCTTACTCTAATCATTACGCATGATTGCTCACCTTTCTAAGCACTTTCCAGCCAAATCCCACTTGGCCCCTTTACATTTCTATCCATATATCATACTGATGTTAAATTTTAAACATATACTTTCTCTTGTGGTCAACCTTACCCAATTTTATTTTTCCTGAAATCTTCAACACTTATGGTGCCCATACCATTCTCTTCTTCTTCCTTGGCTATTTGGGATTCAAGCTTGACTTCTTTAGTCAACATTCCAACATACTATAATGCTATAGTAAACTTGACTTCTTGAGAAATGAAGGATGTTGCTAAACAAGAAGTCCTACCAAGTGTAACACCCATGTTTCCCCCAGCTTATAAATATAACTATAACTTTCCAAAAGACCGTGGAAGACTGAATATGTGTGGATGTTGGATTTGATGAACCTTTTGTTATAAAAAGGTAATGTATGCATTTGTGTTATTAAATAAAATGGATAGTGTTGCATAACTGCTGAAGGGGGTTTGCCAAGGTAGATCATGATGCTATGAGAGAGATGGTGAGGGGAGCCAGAAATGGTTGAGATGACCCCAACCAGACCAATAACTTACTGGATTTAAATTACTTAGACCCAGAACAATCCTCTGACCCAGAAATAAGTTATAGTCAGGCTGGTAGTTGGAAAGTCCTCCTCAAGAGTTAATGAGGAGATGAGAAGAGTACCCATATGAAATACTTCATGACCTGACCATGAACTGGGGAATCAGACCCACACAATCTTGCTGAGGAAGGAAATAAAATAAGGGATTCATGGGAAGAGGAAAATCTAGAAGGAAGATGAGTCGAGAGACCATTCTCCAGAAAGAGAAGAGCACGTGCAACTCTCTGGTTCAAAAGGAGAATTGAGAAACATACTTGCTCTAGGTGCAAGAAGTTGCTAGTAGCATTTTCAGTCCAAGATGATAAACATGGTTGCAGAGAAGACGAATTACTGAGGAAGTAATCATTGCAGCCCCCCTTACTTGGTGGAGAGAAAACCATTTTTCCAAGTTCCTCTGGGAGGAGGTGTTACACATTATTTTCGTCATCCCTATGACCGTTAATGATGTAAACCTATATGTTGCCTTCATAGGGGTCAGTGGCCTGAGTTCCTGAAGAGAGAAGGCAAAAGAACTTTTCCTGAGAAAAGAAGTTGCATTTTCCTATGTAAAAACCTTATAGAAAAAGGAAGTTTGCAGGCTGCCTATGTATTAGGGTGTGAGAATGCCTGATTCTCGTAGGCTGCATCATAGCTAGGGTGCGAACAGTTCACAGGTTGCACTATAAGCAGGGTGCGAGAATGCTTACACGTGGGAAAAACGAGCGTTTTCTCGAATCTTCTAGAAGGATAAACTTCCATGGTGAGGTGGCATCCAAATGGTTTGGATCTTACTCGCTTTCATGATTTAGTGGGATCATCCTAACCTCCTCACCTTATCCTCTTCAACTTATAAAAGGAGAGGAGCTCTCATGGAGAAGGGGTTCTTGAGCTTGTTAGCTTTGGTTGGTTTGGAATTATTAGCTTGGTTGGAGTGGCTTTGAGATTTGCCTTTGTCAAGATAGATTGTGAATATTATCATATCTATGCTCTCAGAATTCTTGAAGTGAAAGTGTGTGGGGAACAAAGGACAATTGGAAGGGACCTTACGACATCAAGGTCATGGTTGTAATCTCTCTTTCACTTTTAATATGATGCAATAATATGATTCTTTCCTATAAAGCTTGTTGTGTTTTATTGTATGATTCCTTGATCACATACATAGGTTTATATTGAGTTTATGCTATTACTATCACTTTGGCTGGTTGCGTTCTTTTGCAGGTCCATCATTGTATGAGCGTTGGAACGGAGATAGGATGGCGATGGCGAGAGGAAGCGCCATTTAAAAGGTATGTCACCCATCCCTCTTTAGTTAGTAAATTCAATATATAAAACTTAAGGAAAGTGTCATGTTCTGTCCTGTTTTGTTCTAGATCCAGGTGGATCTAGGGAGATCAGTCAGTGTCTGCACCTACCGATTAGTCCGATAACAGGAGGAGAGTAACCTCTGTCCCCGACTGTTGCTGAAAAAGAAGGAAGAGTATCTCTCAGAGCATCATGGTATAGCTAGGGGGTGGCCCGGGGTAAATACATTTAGAAGTGGTTGTGCCTATGGTTGGGTGGAAACATACACCCCCCTCAGCAGTTGCTTCACGATTTTGGTTTCATGACAATTATTTTTATACTCTGTGTACTAGAATGGAAGTGGTGATTGAATGCATGTGTTTATGATTAAAATTTACATTTTTTGATTAATCATTAGAAATGATTACTATTTTTTGGTGAGCCCCTGTATTTGCATGGTTTCTGGTTCCCTCTGCTTAGCAGTAGGAGAACTATTAGACATGGGTTTTTAGATGAATTTGAGAATAAGTTTACGGTTCCTGTGCTAGTCAAAAATTCCTTAAGGGAATTTTCCCAAGGATTGGTTTGACAAGGTAAGAGTCGGGGCATAATTCACTGGGATGTTTTAGTCTCATTGATCCCTCGAAAGGTACCTTTCCTTGTTTTAGAATTTAAGCTTTGTGAATGGAAGGCACTCCCTTCAAACCATCAATCTGTGTGACCGAGGATTCATGTCCACAACCCTAACCAAATAATTTCTAAGAGTAGAGCGTACAACCTCGAGGCTTGTTAGAGAATCCATATGACCGGGACCTTGGAACCCTTCGCTAGGTCCAAAAGGAGCTAAGCCTTTCTGGCTTCGAAAATATGGGATGTGATGACTTTACAACCTTAAAAAACAACTGAAGGCAACTTGCTGGTGCGACTACCAAAGAGGTTGACCGACATCTGGCGGTTTCTTTAACCGTGACCGTGGGATCTGTCCCACTGTTAAACCCTGACCCACTTATCGATCATGAAGTAACACGAGTCGTAGATATGATGGTATTCGAGAGCCTCCTTGACCATTGGATCTACGTCGTGGTTAGTTTGACGTTGACCAATTCGGGAGAACAAAGGTGTCATAATATCAAAACCCTCGAATGTTGGAGTTGCAAATTAATATGAGCTGTGGATCTGGGGATTCCATTGAGAACCCCTCCCAACCGTTCGATCAACGAGTGGAAGGATTTGTGTATAACACTTTGGTGAAGTCCTACTATGGGAGAAAAGGAGTGTTAAGTGGGTAGAAACCCCTGAACACCGAACTCATGAATTTACGAGGACCGTAGATTGAGGGACACTTCAGGATCTTCCCTAGTTGTTGGATATACATTACAGTCAGTCCAGCGTTGACCACTCCATGAGAAAGGGGGTGGTAAGCGAGCAGAACCCCCGAACGCTGAAGTCGTGAAGTAACAAAAATTGTCGATCTGAGGATGCTTCGAGATCCCTCCTAACCATTAGATCTAGACCGTGGTCAGCCTGACACTAACCACTCTAGGATTAAGAGGAATTTACACAGTGGATCCCTGAACACCAAAGTTGCGAAGTAACAAAGGCCGTAGATATATGGATCTGTGTGGGCACATCTCAACCGTGAGATATAAGGGGAATTGTAAGGTTGTCAGTACTGAGTGACGTGACACAATGATGTCACCCAGGGTGACTTGGACCCACATTCAACGTGCCACGTGTCACCTTGATTCGTGATTTTCAAAGACCTTATGTTCCCATTAGAACGTGACACGTGTCACCTATTGATGGGGCCACATGTCATATCTACCTTGTCATGTGTCATCCCCCATGGAACATACTCACTTGGCCTAATAACGGGTGGATTACCCGAGACATTGGGACGCTGGGGTAAAGTCGACTGAAGGCCTAGATCCATCTGTCCCTGCCTCTGCGTTTAATGCGTCCCCACATATAAATGTGGGTCCTTTGGGAGTCCGAGAATTTGGAACTTCGGAGGTTTTGAGTGGTGTGATTAGATGAGTCGAAAAGAGACAAAAGTCGGAGCCACATGGAAGAATTTTGGGGCTTTGGGACTCCAGAGGATATGGACATAAAAATAAAATGGGCTTTTAGCGCCGAACGTCGAATTCCTGTAAACCTGTACGCTAAACGAGGATGAAGTTTCGTCAATGTATTTAACGGTGGATGGATTTCCACCATATATGAAGGAGCGCTGGAGAGCTCCAGGACTTTGGGGAACTTGGGATGGTACGAATGAGACGAACCCACATGGGCTCCACGTGGCCCTTGACCAATAACACCTGAAGATCTTTGGGAGGGCGTAACTCCCAATCCAAAGCTAGGATTCGAGCATGGTAGGAGTTGTTAGAAAGTTCTCTATGAGTAGAAGAGGACTCAAGATGATTAAGGAAATGAAAATTTTGATGCCCCATCCTTAAAAAGGATAATTAGGGGTCGGGTATATTACAAATTGGTATCAGAGAAGGAAACAACACTTGGTCTTCTTGGGCTCATGAACGAGTCACATAAAAAAAAATATTATTAGAGAAATTTTAGGGTTGACACCCTATCTTACCCCATTCATAAGAAGCTTATTTAAACCTCTACTAAAGAGAGCAATGAAACCTTCTGCTCTTGTCATATGTTTTGAAAATCTGAACTGTGTGCTTCTAGTGTTCCAAATAAATAAGTTGACTTCACCTTACAATTGTATGTGTTGTTCATAAACTAGTAGATAATTAACTAACAAAAAATGTGTTATCAACACTCAATCGGTCAGTGGAAAACATGAAAACTATAACATAAGGATGGTGGAGCACCATGAGTTGGGGGAGATCTCCCACAATAGAGAAGAATAATCTGATGAGAGGAGGGTGGTGGAAACCCCTCCAGATTTGGCGGAAACCGTAAGAAGCCTCATGGCGGAATTACAGAGTTGTAAGGCTGACAATGAAAGGCTGATAAAAGAATAGGAAAAACAAACTGAAATTAAAGAAGTCCTACTGCAAATCCTATTAGATATATAAATTTAGCTACAACATGGACCAACATCCAATCATATGGACAAACATCATACTAAGAAAACTCCAAGTCTACTTGAGATACAAAAGCATGGTCCTGAAAGTGGCCACACAAGGAGGAACACCTCAAAGAAGGCCCAACATGGAGCCAAGAGATACTCAACATAAGAATCCTTTGGTGAGGAAACTAACAACTCCAAGGAATATTCTAGTAGAAAAACTAGTTCACATTCCTAGAGGAGAAGAAAAAAGAGGAAACATTCCAAGAGCCATGACCTCGAAGAGTTTAAGAAATACAAACCACACACTTTCGATGGAAAAATTAAAAAAGGGGAAGAAGAAGAAGTTTGGCTGCTTGGCTTGAAGAATTACTTCAGAGTCCATGACTACTCTCAAGACTTAAAGGCTCGAATAACCATTTTCAACCTGAATGGAAAGGCCTCCATTTGGTGGGAGGACCTTAGGAATGTGAAACAAATCCATGAGAAGGACTTGTCATGGAAACATTTTGAGAAATACTTCAAGAATAAGTACATGTCAGAAAGATACTTTGATGGGAAGACCAAGGAGTTCTATGAACTCAAGTTAGGACAACTCACAATAGCTGAATATATCAATAAATTTCTTGAGATGATGAGGTATGTGCCCTACATAAAGGATGAAAAGGTAAATATGCAACGAATTATTAGTGTATTACCTCAGTCCTTCCACGATATAATTGAATTTGATGAGCCAAAGAATTTAGAAGATACTATCTAGAAGGCAAGGTATTTCTATGAGAAATTCAGGAATAAGGCAGAAGCTCATGAGGACTGGAAGAACAAAAGTAATTGGTGATTCAAGAAGAAGGGGTTTAAATTCTCAAGATTTAAGAACCATGGAAATAGTTATAAGGTGAGCCTTCCTACTAAAAGTGTATATCAACATAATGTCCCATCTCAGAGTGGTAATAAACCATTTAGAGCAACCCCAGGTAAGACTCATAACACAAAGAGAGAACCCTTGAAATGTTAGGGTTGTGGAGAGGAACATCTGCTGAGGGACTGTCCACATAAGAAACTGAACAATAGGAGGGTCTACAACATCTAGGAGGCTACCACAGTCAATGATGTGGCTAGGAGCATGCCACAAATTTATGCAGCCTTGGATAATAGACAATCTGACCACCAAGCCTCAGTGGTGGAGATGGAAGATATGATTGCCAACCATCTAGTTTCCATTTTAATTGACACTGGTTCTAATATAAGTTATGTTTCCCCTCAAACTATTGAGGAATGTAAATTACAGCAAGTAAAACATGCTAAATCATGGTTGGTACAACTAGCCATTGGAACCAAAATAAAGGTAACATAATTCATACCAACATGCCAATTCATTATGAATGGATTACCCACCCAAGAAACCTTAAACATGATCCCTTTAGGATCCTATGACCTACTAATTGGCATGGACTGGTTGGCTTCCCATAAAACCAAGTTGGACTGTTACAATAAAACTTTAGAGTGTGAAGATGAAGAAGGGAGAAAAATAACCCTACAAGGAATTCAAAATCCTGTCTTAGTGAGACAAATATCATCCCTTCCAGTGAAGAAGTATTGCAAAAAAGGATGCCCTTTGTATGCAATACAAGTATTGAACTCTATTGAGAACAACAAACCAATCCTAGAGGCCCATCCCATATTAAGAGAGTATCAAGATTTGTTTCCAAAAGAGGTACCAGGTCTACCTCCCAGAAGATATATTGACTTTTCAATAGAACTTGTATCAGGAGCGGTGTCAGTGTTTAGAACACTCTATAGAATGAGTACACCAGAGCTAGTTAAGCTCAAGCTACAACTAAAGGATATGTTGAACAAAGGACACATTTGGACTAGTGTGTCTCCATGGGGAGCACCAACCTTGTTTGTGAAAAATAACGATGGCACACTCAGGTTGTGCATAGACTATAGACAACTCAATAAGATGACCATTAATAATAAGTATCCCTTGCCAAGGATCGATGACTTGTTTGACCAGTTAAGAGGTGCTACAATTTTCTCCAAGATTTACTTGAGGTATGGATACCATCAAGTCCGAATTAAGAATGAAGAAATCCACAAAACAACCTTTAGGACAAGATATAGGCACTATGAATTTGTGGTGGTGCCATTTGGGCTTACCGATGCACCAACTACTTTTATGTGCTTAATGAATAATGTACTCAATAAGTTCCTGAATAGATTTGTGTTGGTTTTCATTGATGATATCCTAATCTATTCTAAGAATAGGGAAGAGCATGAAGAACATATCAAGTTAGTGCTTCAAGTGCTGAGAGAACATCAACTCTATGCTAAGTTTAACAAGTGTGACTTTTTCCAAAAACAATTCCATTACTTAGGCCATGTTATTTCTGAAGAAGAAGTGGAAGTTGATCCTGAAAAGATCAAATCCATTATGGACTGGCCTACCCCAAATGATGTATCTGATATCAGATCCTGTATGGGCCTAGCAGGATACTACAGGAGGTTCATAAATGGATTCTCCAAGATTGTTTTCCCAATCACCTCCCTTCAGAAAAATGGGAGTTAAATTCATTTGGACATTAGAATGTGAAGAGAGGTTACAAGAGATGAAATACCTTCTAACCAATGCACCTATACTGAATATTGTAGACACAAACAAGGACTTCCTTGTGTGTACCGAGGCTTGCAAGGAAGGGCTTGAAGGAGTCCTTATGCAAGAATGACATGTGATTTGCTACGAATCCATAAAATTGAATGAGCATGAAATCAATTATGTGACCCACGATTTGGAGTTGGATGACATAGTACATGATTTAAAAATGTGGAGGCATTACCTCTTAGGTAGAAGATTTGTGCTTATGACATACCATAGTGGGTTGAGATATATGTTTGATCAACCAAAACTCAATGCTAGACAAGCTAGATGGATGGATCTCCTTGGTGAGTTTGATTTTGAAATCAAACATATCAAAGGAAAAGAAAATAGGGTGGTTGATGCCCTTAGTAGGAGTATGAAAGTAATTCACTTGGTAGCTGTAAGCACTTGTGAATCATATGTCAAGGAGAGAGTCAAAAGTTCACAATAAACATATGTATTTTTCAATACTGTGAAATGATACTTAGAGCAAGAGCCCACATGGATGAAGTATGAAGGTTATCAATTGTTGAATGATGGCCTGCTAACTTACAAGGGTAGGTTGTATATTCCAAATTGAGATGACTTGAAGAGGTTCATAATGGATGAACTACACAAAAGATCGTATACCACTAGGAAACTATTTTATTGGCCCGGACTGAAAAAGAATATAGCTGATTACTTAGCTAAATGTCTAGAATGTCAACAAGTTAAGGTAGAACACCGACATCCAACATGGTTGTTGTATCCCCTACCAATCCCATAATGGAAAAAGGAAACCATCTCCATGGATTTCATCACAGGGTTACCAAAATCAACCAAACAAAATGATGCCATCATGGTGGTGGTGGAAAAACTTAGCAAGGTTGCTCACTTTATTCCTGTCAAATCAACTTGCAAGGACATAGATATTGCCAATATTTTCATGAAAGAAGTATTTAGACTGCATGACATGCCTAAGGAAATCATATCCGACCGAGATAGAAAATTTACTTCAAACTTTTGGAAATATCTGTTTGCTGGTTTTGAAACTATATTGCTATTTAGTACAACCTATCACCCTCAAACTGATGGGCAAACATAGAGGGTAAATCAAGTGTTAGAGGAAATGTTAAGGACGCATGTAATGCATCAGTCCAAGAAGTGGGAAGACTAACTACCACTGGTAGAGTTTGTTTATAACAATGGCTATCAAGAGTCATTGAATATGAGCCCTTTTGAGGCCCTCTATGGTAGACAATGCAAGATTCCAATTAGCTGGAATAACCCAATAGATAGAATTACGATCGGGCCATATATGATAAAGGAAATGGAACAAAAAGTAACTCAGATAAAACAAAATATGAAAATAGCTTAGGATAAACAAAAAAACTATGCAGACAGAAAAATGACTCTTAGAGAGTTCAAAGTAGGGGATCGTGTGTATCTCCGAGGTAGACCTAGGAAAAGTTCCTTGAGAATGGGAGCTTGTGCCAAGATGACACCTTGGTATTGTCGACCCTTTTAAATTTTGGATAAAGTGGGACCTGTAGCATATAGAATAACACTTCCTCCCATAGTGAAGGCACACAATGTTTTCCATGTTTCATTACTGAAAAAATATGTACATGATTCTAATCATATAATTGATTGGTCTGTGATTCATGTGGAACCAGAGGGAGAATTCCTTCCAGAACCACAATGCATAATAGACAAGAAGGAAATCCCACTCAGGAACAAAACCATTGCACATGTCAAGGTGCAGTGGAAACACTTTGGTCTAGATGAAGCTACATGGGAAATGGAGGATGCCATGAAACAAGCATACCTATTTTTGTTTACTTCTGTACATACATAGAACATCGTCAGGTAGAACATTGAGGATGATGTTCCTTTAAGGGGGAGGGGATTGTAAAACCCATGTTTCCCCCAACTTGTAAATATAACTATAACTTGCCAAAATACTGTGGCATATTGAATATGTGTGGATGTTGGATTTGATGAACCTTTTGTTATAAAAAGGTAATGTATGTATTTTTGTTATTAAATAAAATGGATATTATTGCATAACTGCCAAAGGGGGTTTGCCAAGGTAGATCATGATGCTACGATAGAGATGGTGAGGGGAACTAGAAATGGTTGAGATGACCCCCACAAGAACAATACCTTACTGGATTTAAATTACTTAGACCCAGAACATTCCTCTGACCTAGAAATAAGTTACCAGTCAGGCTGGTAGTTGGAAATTCCTCCTCAAGAGTTAATGAGGAGATGGGCAGAGTAACCATTTGAAAATATTCCTGACCTGACCACGAACTGGGGAATCAGACCCATGCAATATTGCTGAGGAAGGCAAGAAAAGAAGGGATTCATGGGCAGAGGCAGATATGTGAGGAAGATGAGTCGAGAGACCATTATCCAGAAAGAGAAGAGCACGTGAAACTCTCTGGTTCAAAAGGAGAACTAAGAAAAAAACTTGCTTTGGGTGCAAGAAGTTGTTGGCAATGTTTTCGGTCCAAGCTGATAAATAGGTTTGAAGAGAATACAAGTGACTGAGGAAGTACTCATTGCATGCCCCCTTGCTTGGTGGAGAGAAAACCTTTTTTCCAAGTTCCTCTGGGAGGAGGAGAGTAACCTCCGTCCCAAACTGTTACTGAACAAGAAGGAAGTGTCTCTCTCATAGCATCATGGTTTGGCTAGGGAGTGGCCAACAATACATCCATTTAGGAGTCGCTGTGCCTATGGTTGGGTGGAAACAAGAACCCCTCTCAGTAGTTGCTTCACGATTTTAGTTTCCTGATAATTATTTTTATACTCTGTGTACTAGAATGGAAGTGACGATGGAATTCCTGTGTTTATGATTAAAATTTACATTGTTTGATTAATCATTGGAAATGCTTACTATTTTTCTGTGAGCCCCTGTATTTACATGGTTTTTGGTTCCCTCTGCTTAGTAGCAGGGGAACTATTAGACATGGGTTATAAGATGAATTTGAGAATAAGTTTACGGTTCCTGTGATGGTAAAAAAGTCCTTAAGGGAATTTTCCCAAGGATTGGTCTCACAGGGTAAGAGTCGGGGCATACTTCGCTGGGATGTTTTAGTCTCATTGATCCCTCAAAAGGTACCTTTCCTTATTTTAAAATTTAAGCTCTGTGAATCGAAGACAATCCCTTCAAACAATCGGTCTGTGTGACCGAGGACTCATGTCCATGGCCCTAACCAAATAATGGCTAAGAGTAGAGCATACAACCTCAAGGCTTGTTAGAGAATCCATATGACCGAGACCTTGGAACCCTTCGCTAGGTTCGAAAGGAGCTAAGCCTTTCTCGCTTCGAAACTCCGGGAGTTCGGAGCTCCAGGATGTGATGACTTTACAAGCTTCGAAAACACCTAAAGACAAGCTACTGGTGCGGCTACCGGCTAGGTTGACTGACATCTGGCGTTTCCCTTAACCATGACCGTGGGATCTATCCCACTGTTAAACCCTGACCCACTTACCGGTCGCGAAGTAACATGAGCCGTAGATCCAAGGGTATTTGAGAGCCTCCCTGACTATTGGATATATGCCATGGTCAGTTTGGCTATGGAAACTTTGGAGGAACAAAGGTGTCATAACATCAAAACCCCTGAAAGTTGGAGTTGTGAATTAATGTGAGCCATGGATCTGGGGATTCCATTGAGAACCCCTCCCAACCGTCCGATCAACTAGTGGAAGCATTTGCCTATAAAACTTTGGCGAAATCCTACTTTGGGAGAAAAGGAGTGCTAAGCAGGTAGAACCCCTCGAGCGTTGAACTCATGAAGTGACGAGGGCTGTAGATCTAGGGATGCTTTGATATCTTCCTTGGCCATTGGATCTACGTTGCGGTCAGTCCGACATTAGCCACTCTGGGAGAAAGGGGGTGGTAAGCGAGAGGAACCCCCGAATGTTGAAGTCGTGAAGTAACACAAATCATCGATCCGAGGATGCTTCGAGATCCCTCCTGACCGTCGGATCAAGACCATGGTCAACATGACATTGACCACTTCGGGAGAAAAGAGGAATTTACACAACGGATCCCCCGAATGTCAAAGTTGCGAAGTAACAGAGGTCATAGATCTATGGATCTATGTGGACACATCTCGACCGTGAGATATAAGGGGCGTTGGAAGGCTGTTAGTCTAGAGTGACGTGGCATGCCACGTGTCACCTTGATTCATTTTTTTCATAGACCCTATGTTCCCATTAGAATGTGACATGTGTCACCCATTGATGCGGCCACCTGTCATCTCTTCCTTGCTGCGTGTCATACCCCCTGGCACATACTCACTTGGCCTAATAACGGGTGGAGTACCCGAGACACTGGGACGTTGGGGTAAATTGAACTGAAGGCCTGGATCCACCTATCCCTGCCTCTACGTTTAATGCGTCACCACATGTAAATGTGGGTCCTTTGAGAGTCCGAGAATTTGGAGCTCCGGAGGTTTGAAGTGGTGTGATCAGATGAGTCTAAAAGACTCGAAGGTCAGAGTCACGTGGCATAATTTCGGGGCTTCGGGACTCCAGAGGATATGTGCGTAGAAATAAAAAGGGGTGTTCAACGTCGAAGCACTGAACGACGAATTCCTGTAAACCTATACGTTAAATGAGGATGAAGTTCCGTCAATGGATTTAACGGTGGGCAGATTTACACCATAGATGCAGGAGCGTTGGTGAGCTCCAGGACATCAGGGAACTTGGGATGGTACAAATGAGATGAACCCATGTGGGATCCACATGGCCCTTGACCAATAAATCCTGAAGATATTTGGGAGGACGTAACTCCCAATCTAGATCTTGGATTCGAGCATGATAGGAGTCGTTAGAAATCTCTTGATGAGCAGAAGAGGACTCGAGATGATTAAGAAAAACAAAATTTACTTAGGGGTCGGGTGTGTTACACCAATTAAGGGAGAACTAGAGAAAATAGAGCTTGATTTAAAGGATGATGAGTCAGACTCTACAAAATAATAGGAATCCAAAGAAGAAGATCCTCATACTCCAGTATTGAGGAGATCGGTTTGAGAAAGAAGGCTACCGGAAAGGTATACTCCATTTGATTTCCGTTCAAATTTTTCTTTGTCTATTACTGATGATGATCCTAAAACTATCAGGGAGGCAGTGGATTCAGAGGATGGAAAGCTCTGGAAAAAGGCCATGGATGAAGAAATGGTAGCCTTGGATAATAATGAGGCTTGGGATCTAGTGGAGTTGTTGACTGGAAGAAACCCATTGGCAACAAATGGGTATTTGAAAAGAAGCTGAATGCAGAACGAAAAGTGGAGAAATACAAAGCTCGGTTAGTAGTAAAGGGTTATTCCTAGGTTGAGGGAATTGATTTTGGTGACATTTTTTCTTCTGTTGCCAAGTTAACTTCTATAAGATTTCTGTTATCTGTTATCTGTTGGTGTTGCATTTGATTTTGAATTAGAAAAAATGGATGTGAAGACAACATTCCTACATGGGGATCTGGAAGAAGAAATCTATATGAAGCAATTAGAAGGCTTTGCTGTGAAGGGAAAGAAGGAGCTGGTATGCAAGCTGAGAAAGTCCCTGTATGGTTTAAAACAATCACCAAGGACCTAGTATCGAAAATTTGATACTTATATGCTGGGACTTGGCTTCACAAGAAGCAAAGAGGATCACTATGTGTATTTTAAATTAATTGGTGATCATTTGATTTATTTGGTCTTGTATGTGGATGACATGTTGCTGATATGAAACAACAAGGAGATTATCTAGGATGTGAAAACTTGGTTGTCCTCTAAATTTGACATGAAGGATCTCGGTGCTTCAAATTTCATTTTGGGCATGGAAATTAAAAGAGATTGGAAAAAGAGGAAACTCTAGTTAAATCAGAGAAAATATGTCGAGACAATATTGCAGAGAGTTAATATGCAGGAATGTAAACTAGTCAAGGTCCCTATTCCTATTGGTGTAAATTTATCTGCGGATTAGTGTCCTAAGACACATGAATATGATGAGGACATGTATGATGTTCCATATGTGAGTGTAGTTGGCAGTTTGATGTATGCAATGTTCTGTACTAGACCAGACATTGCACATGCAGTGGGAGTTTTGAGTAGATATATTTTAAAACCAGGGAAGGAGCATTGGACAACAATAAAAAGGGTTTTCAGGTATTTACGTGGCATTGCTAGCTATGGATTGTGCTACTAAGGAAGAACAGGATTGGACAAAGTGTTGGACATACATGGCTGTGTGGATGAATATTGGGCTGGAGATCTGGATCATAGGAGATCTACAAGTGGGTATTTGTTTAACCTGTTTAGAGGAGAAATCAGTTGGATGAGCAAAATATAGGTTGTAGTGGCACTTTCAACTACAAAAGTTTAATACATGGCAGCCACTCATGCAAGTAAGGAAGCAATATGGTTACAAAGATTGTGTTCAGGTATTGGGTTGGTACACCAAGTTGTAAGGATAGATTGTGACAGTCACAGTGCAATTTTTTTGGCGAAGAACTCGACTTATCATTCAAAGACAAAGCATATTGATATTCAATATCAATTTGTGAGAGACATGGTTGAAGAAAAGAAAGTGTTGCTGATGAAGGTGGACACTTTGAAGAATGTTGCAGATTCATTAACAAAATCTGTGAGCACTGAGAAGTTCTCTTGGTGTAGAGGATCCATGGGCATTGCTGCCCTGGATTGTTGACTATGTAACCCTCTATGAAAAGAAAAAAACAAGTGGGAGAATGTTGGGTATGTGTTATATTCTTTTCATGACTAGTTTTAGTGTCTTCTATGTTGCGCCGTGTGYGCCCCCGATAATTTTTTTTCCTTGGGAAACGTGTCGCATTTTTACCTCATTTTCCGTGTCGCCTTGATTTTTGTATCCATTGTTGGGAGGTTTTTCTGCACATGGTTTTTTTCGATGGTTTTCTATTTCCAGTTAAGGAATTAGGGTTTTTGACTACTCCAAGTCACTGGGTTAGGGTTTTGGATACCGCTGGCTCCTATATGTATATTGTATTGTAAATAATGTATCACTATGAATGAATATAGAATATGTTGGTTTTCCCGGTTTGGGTTTCTAGGGGAAAAATCTCTGTGTAATGTGTGTATTTTCCATTGTATCTTTTCTGTTCTTTTATTGAAAATCTATTTGTAGTAAAATATTGTACAAGGTTAAAATCTACACGTAAGTATGCTAGGGAAGGAGAACCAACACCTAAGATGCTAGTAGGAACCCACATCTCCTAAATGGCCTTGATCTTTGTTAGTTTTATCTCAATATCATGTTAGGTTTCTCTCCAAAAGTAGCTAAAATTATCTTGATATACTTCACTTATTCAATTACAAATCACATATTCCTCTCCCTTATCAAGAGCGACTTACATCTCTTGCAATCCAATAAGTTGTGTTCTAAGGATCTTAATAAACTACTACATGTAGGGTTTCATTAATAGGTTTGGGCATAGGTGTACATTCCATTCCTCGGCCAACTCTCTCTGTTGGAGTCTTGATATCTATTCATATAATCCTTCCTTGTAAATCTTATATTTAGTTAAGATATAACTCAATATACACAATTAGATATACACACAAAAACATATACACACAACAACAAATTATGATATACACACTTAGATTTACACACAACAATAGAGTAATAAATCTTACACATAACAAACACTTAGATTTATTAAGAGAAATAGAGTAATAAATCTTACACACAACATATACACACTTAGATTTAACACGTCATGCTTGTATTATTTTTTTGAGATCTTTAGTTTTGCCCTTGTAGATGAAAACGACTTGGAGTTTCTCAACCACTGATCATGTTTGGTTTCATTTTTACTGTTTTAGTGTGGAGACAAGTGTCATGTAGTGCGTTGAGTCGGTCTTCAAATTCTGCAACCTTCCCCGGGCAACTGTAGCAATATAGCTCCTAGAAGACATCATGGAATACATTTTACAGAATCTAAATGGGAATAACATAAGTGGAAAGGAGACCTTGACAAGGTCGAGCATTTGGACTAAGACAAAAACATAAACGTAACAAACAAATCTCTTGCTGTGGAAAAGGTAAAAAATGACCATATTTTTTTTTTCCAGTTATGAAAAAGCCTTCAATTAGTTGTAGCGAACAATTTTACAACATAAATGAGTGGGAATTCATTGACTATTTAATTTTGGCATTTGTGGCTACTGAATTGCTAGCTGCAATCTGTCTCCCAAACAATACAATAGAACAATGAAGAAAGAGGAAGAACTAATAAGGGTAGAAAAGATTGTCGACTATAAACAAAATATTATTAATTAATAATTTTACTTCGAAAATAAAGAAACATATCAAAACCATTTAACACTGCCAACTACTGCATAAACATGCTAGTATTTCACATGGATATAATGCTTGTGCCTGTAGTTTCTCACTATAATTTTATGGATTTCTATGGAATTGTTGCTACAGAAACATATAAAGTCTACTCGATTGGAATGCCAAAAGAATTTTGATTCTACCTAACATATGTGAAGTCTAAATTTTTTGTGATAATAATTTCAAATGTTTTGTGATGTAAGACAACCAAAATATGAATACTTTGAAAATTTTCTAGTTGCAAACTATAAACATGAAATACTTTGAAAATTTTCTAGTTGCAAACAATAAACATAAATTAAATAGGAATGAAAATGAAGTAAACATGAATGAGAATAAACTATCTTACTGATGAACGACAGTTGAACTTAATATCAAGTCCAGGATTTGAAGCTCAAGCAAACAACTTCAATGAAACAACCATCAAATTTAGCAAAATAATGATTAATATGTATGTAATTTGTATCTGGGTAATCAAACTCAATTGAAAGTATGCAGGGACAAATATAGAATGAGTGGCTTAAAACACAATTGCAAATATTTAAGGACAAACAACGAGGTGAAGGAATGCTAGCAATGGGGAAAGGTGGTTGGCGGTGGAATCACCGACACAGAGAGATGCTAGTGGGCCTATTGGGTTGGGATTCGAGCAATTGATCAATATTTAATTACTGACATGAATTTAGTTCCATCAGGCCTACCAGGGTGGCAGTAGGACACCTATCCAGTTGGGATTGGAAACTGTAGAGCCAAACCAATAACTGGCACAATGGCAATTGAAATGTAATTAATTAATTGACATTGAATTTAATGAATAAATTAAATGATCATCGTCACCGTGGAAATAAGACCTCAAAGTTGATGTTCAAGATAAACAATTTTATTTATTTATTTATTTTAGTAACATTAAAAGAAATATTCACATTATCCTAAGTTATCCTAAGTTGAACATTTAACAACATGAAAAATTAAAAGTCAAAGACTGCACTAATAGCGAATCAATTACTGACTCACTACTATAATACTAGCCGCAAGGACTACTACTAATTTTGTTGATATGGTTTAAGTCTTGTACTTTATTTTACATGTCACCTCACCTCAATTTGTTTTACATGTTACTCACCTAACGTGCATCCTCCCTTTTAAAACTTTAAAACATTATTTAATCACCATGCTTTAAACACTATTTTACTCCTTTTACCATGTTTCATGACATGTTGGGGTTTGAGATAATTTTCGAGCGGATGGGTTGGCTCGAAAAATATTTTTTTCCCGATACATTATTTGTTGTGCGGAAAAAAATATTTTTCCAAATCGATACACTAGGTGTTATGAGAAAAAAAATATTTTTTTGGGTTGCTACACCACGTAAAAAAATATTTTTTATTTATCTTTTATTCGATAAGCTGGTGTGGGTTTTGGTGCAACTCAATTAAATTTAGAAAATCCATAACTTGTCCATATGATGTCTGATTGAGATGTCATTTTTTGCAATGCAGGAAGAATGGGAAAAAGATTTTCAATGAGGGGACTTACAACTCCATTCAAACATTTTAATAGCTTCATGATTGATGAGGTTCATTTGACGAGAAATCCTCAGTGAGTGTTTTTGTACTTTTGGACCTTAGATTCTGATTCTGTTAGTGGCGTTGGATTTGTAATCCTGCAAAACCTATAGTAAGCCTACTTCAAAGTTGAAAAATTCACTTTGACCAATACCCGAAATTATGTGCAGAAGCATTTTTTAATAAAAAATTGGGCCATGTTCTTGCCACTACTTTACCCAAATTCAGTTTTGTCAATTCCTTTAACATCTGTGTTATATAGGATTTCAATATGTCTCTTTAAACTGGGGCTATCCATCAACAACTGAGAGATCTTATCCTATGAAAACAGATCACTGACATTTGAAACACTTGTCAATATTGAGTACTTGGTAGGAGTACCAATTCTTTTCTGAGAAGCAATTCAATGTCAACTTATGTCTTGCAGAAGTTGCAATCAACCCAGGTAATGATAGATGACACTTTCATGGTCAGGGTTAATCAAATAACCAAGAGGTGCAAAACACACGTGGATATGACATGCGTAATAAAAACCACTTGCAAAAAAAATAAACTCGACAAGATTATTACCGCACTCAATCATGACTGCAACATGATGTAAAAAAAAAAAACAAACAATCAGACACAAGTCATCCTTTTAACCAACAAACGATCAATAGTTAAAAATTAAGAGAACATGGAAAATAGGTGCAACGATCAAAATATCTGAGTTGAAATTTTTTTAGGAGGGGCCCCAAGCCAGTGGGATTGGGGAAGGTGTTGAGGCCTCAACACATACCTTTTTAAAACCACGATTTTTATGTTTTTCTATAAACTTACCTTGCACATGATATAACACTAAAATTTATATACCTCTAAGTTTAAAATTTTGATTTGTGGTAGCCTAACATGACTTCTCTACAATTCCATAGGTTTGACTAAATTCTGATGTGCCAATAAAAAGTCATGGTAACTTTCCCAAAACTTGTTGATTTTGGCCCTTTCATGAGAACAAACTTATATGGATTGCCACGTGTTCAATGTTTCAAATATACTTATGAAATTTTGACTTAAAATACTACATGGTCCATACTCTATTCAATACAATAGGTGGAACTCAATTTGGATCTTTATAGAATCATATATGATTGTTTTACCCATAATGCCTATTTGAGATTAGTTTTATGACTAGTAAAAAACCCTAACTTCCACAAAATGTAACTTGGAAAGTACAGTAAATCAAAATCTAAATTTTTTACCATAGGAACTTCAATATGTCATCTCAAACTCCCAAAATATTTTCTATTTGAAACTTCCTAAAAATAATAAATTATAGTGAAAATTACAAGATGACTTGTTTGAAGGAGCCAAACCCAAGGATCATATGCTTTGAAACCAAATGTTATGCACCAAACACCCAAATAACATAAAAATAGAAAGAGAAACAACTCCATACCTTAAGAATGCGAGAGAATAATGAATGAGATTATCCATAAAACTAGGTCCCCTTGATATATATAGGACACAAAGGGTACAATTACAATAAAAGGGTCTAGTTGACCATTATAAGGCATATTCAACCAATAAGGACAACGATAATATAACAACTCAATATCTTGGGATTAACAATTTGGAATCCAAAAGTGAAGATATCAATTTAAAATAAGTTTTCTAGATTTTTTTATTTATTGATGACCACAAGCATTGCAGATAATATATCTCTTGATAGAACACATAGATTGTAGCTATACTAGTTCTAGTTGAAGGTGTGGCTTTAACATTTCCAAATTGGATTCATAATATAAAATCAGAGAAGTATCGTAGAAGTTACCTCGATTTTAAGTTGAAATTATTGTGGCATGATTATCTTTCGGTTTATGAACCAAATTGCAGCAACACTAGTGCTATTAGATGCAAAGTGGTCATGCCATTTCTAGATTGGGATCATAATAACAATTATGATCAATATTAAGTAATTTAATTCCATTTAAAAGTCATTGCCTCAACACCCTAATGAAACCTAAGAAGGGTGGTGTTGAGAAAATGGGTAGGGACGAAGAGGTCAAAATCTTATAGGTCATGATCAAAGTGTGCATAGATATTTAGGATATTTTTCAAAAATTTAAGGAGATCAATATCATTGGTGAGATGTATCATTTCATTAAAGAAGAATACAGCATAGACATATATGCCTAGGGTGATATAGAAGAATCTTGTGAAAAATGGTATATGGACAATTGTCATTTCTAGGAAGACAACTACATCTAGTTTCTATTTGATGAATCTACACCACCATATGAGGTGGGCATCATTCAACAAAATCAAGTGCCTATTATGACTACCATTTTTTAGTTTGTACATTCTTTAGTGGTATTGTTTCTTTTGAATCCACATCTTACCTTTTTCTACTATGTGGATGATCTTTTGGATGTGGAAGGTTCTATTTAGTTGGATTCACATGACTATAGTGGGCATTTGGAGCATTGCACTCAACCAATTGTCGCCCTTAGGAATCATTTGTTGGGAGACAACATGAGCATATAGTCATGGCACTCACGTTTATGGATGAGATTCTTGGACTACTTCATCATTACAACTAGAAATTGTACATGGGACATTGATATCCTAGACTACTTCAACATTGCATGTGATCAATACTTTTACATAAGATCCTTGTTTATGGTTGTACATAATCACTACAAGCATTGAGAGAAATTATTTTGAAGGGGGATGGAAAGGTGGGATCCTCCCTAGGGGTGTAATGGGGGCCCAAAGGGCCCATCAGAGTAATAATAGTGGTGGGAATTCAATATAAGGTGGACAATGTCCATTATATATTTATTTAATAAGGCCCACTATGTAGTTAGAATTGAATAATTGTAATGTGGCCTCATTAAAGAAGGTCCACTAGGTAGTTATCATTTGATTATAATTAGGGTTTTCTAGATAATTATAAATAAGGATGGAGTCCTCTTTATGGAACATACATTGGAGTATATCATATTGGAGCTTAGCTTATTGAGAGGCTACCCCCTTAAAGAGGAAAGTGGACAAGAGTTATTTATGCTATAGAAGGATCAAGTAGGGTGTTTTCCTATCTCAAGGGTTTTGATATTAAATAAAGTGTTGAGTATTTCTAACATATTTTTTGTGATTCAATTTTAAGAGTTAATGATAATGACAATATATTGGCATTAATATATCCATTTATATGATTTCTTTCTAGCTAAATGATTTAGGGATACAAATTGATATATCCATGACTATATTGCACTCTGTGTGTTCATTGCAACTACTGAGTATGATTAGGTGACCCCAAAATGCTTGTTGTTGGGGAAAATAGAATACAATACAAGGAAAAAAAACAAAAAGAAACCAGTTAGACAATCTAACGTGCACATATTATGAAGATGGACATTGAGAAATAGTGGTGTATAGAAGAATATTATTTTTTTGGCAAAAAAATTTCTTTATGATGACATTTACAATAAACGAGTTCTATTTCTGACTAAGAATATGCATTCATACCAATGCAACACCTCAATAGAGTGGCTGCATTGGGAGGTAAGCCGATGTGTGGTTCATAACAAAAGGGAGATCTTTGAACTCTAAAATGCATTTTCTTGTAAACACTTATTTTCTGTGTTTTTTTAATCCCAATAGGTAGTAAACCTTTGCAAGAAAAAACCAACATCCATATGCTATGACCAAAAACAAAGAAAAAGGAAAAGCGATTTCAGGAAATTGCCAAAGAAGCATGTTCATTAGAATCCCTTTCTAGAACTGAAATATGTTTCAGTTTGAAAAGAAAAACACTATAGAATGGAAAATAAAAAAAATCTATGGGAATATTTAAATGGGAGATGTATGGCATAGATAGAATCATAACGAGAAAAGAAGAAGATAATATGAAATGCATGAAGTTCTTTACAAAATCAAGAACATCCTTAAACATACAATGCCATAAAGGCTACAAGTGCAAGAAGCTAGCAACATGACATTTGTTCTTATGCTAATGCTAAACGCACCAAAGATGAAAAAGCATGTCCTCAACTTGTTTCCTTTCATTGCATTCCTCTTTTCCACAAAGAAGCATAAGGCATACATTATAACAACATAGCAAAAAAGGGTAAAAATGATATATAAATTTAATGAGGTAATATTGGAAAACTTCTAGAATCTAAACTATAGAATTTTGTGTGGTGGAAACAAAAAAATTGAGAAATGAAATAGATGGTTCATTCTAAGGTTAAAAACCAAGATAAACAATGGTAGTGATCTAAGGATAATTAATGTAGAAGACTTAAATTATCCATAAGACATCCAACTTTGTAGGAATTTATAACTAAAAATGAAATAAGCAAAACCTACATGGTCTCTTTGCAAGTGAAAAAGAACACTCGGGAAAAGGTATTTGGCACAAGATTATAATGGATAAATATCTTAGAAACATAAGTGTAACTATGTGGCTCAGATCTAATTCCTTCATACAAAATGGAGTTTCAAAAATCTGGAGCAGATTAATGAAGGTGATTTATATTATTTTACATGGTATAAGCTGGAACCCGGGATCAGGAGAGCTCGTGACTTTGGGAAAGGACCGTATTCCGGGGATGGGAGACAACTCATACTTATCTAATCCATTGCAGGCTTCATTAAAATATCAAAATTTGGTGACATTGGCACAGGCACATAATCCTTCAACCACAACAGTTCTAGCTGATTATTGGGTAAAAGGTAATGATTTGGGATTGGGGGAAGCATTGGCATTAGAATGGGATACATATAGAAAAAACCTTATATATGCCAGAGTGATTCTTCAAGATAATACAGATCAAATAATGTGGACGGGCGGGGCCAGTCCTGGTAATCCATCGACAATAAATTTTTATCTTAGTATTATCTCATCGAAATGCTTTCCAAGTGTGGAGAGATGGAGAATTTCATTATGGAAGTGGAATGTCCAGTTAAAAATAAAGCTGTTTATTTGGTTAGTAATGGAAGAGAAAGTACTAACCTAGAATATGCTGCAGAGGAAAGAGTGGGAAGGACCTGGGCGCTGCCCACTTTGTAAATCGGATATAGAAACGCCTTTGCATATATTCAAACTATGCCCCTTTAATCTATCTATTTGGAATATATTAAAACAGGAATGATCACTTGATGGAGTTTGGACGGGGAATACCCTACTGGAATGCTTGAAAAACTGGTGTATGAACAAAAAGGTACCTACCGCGATTGTTGCTTATGTTATCTAGTTTACTTGGCTCAAACGTAATCGAGCAATATTTGAAGATGCTTCCCCTTCAGTGCACTCGATTACCAACAAGACTCTGGCATGCACTACTTTACCTAGCAGTAAGACAAAACCACAAATTCCAAAAGCTACATGGATACATCAAAGTTAGAATACTGCCCTTGCCTGGTTCGTTGGAGTAGCTTCAAAGAATGGTGATAGGAGTGGGGCAGGTGGAATCATAAAAACGTGGGATTCAATTGTTTATAAGTGGACTTTGTTCTGTGGTAAAGGAACAAATACGAGAGCAGAGCTCTTGAGGGCGTGGGCTACCTTAATGCTAGCAAATCATATGGAAATTCCTTCTTTCCATGTTCTGGGTGACTCAAAAGTTGTGATAGATTGGCTCAATGACAAAGGCAGACTGATGGTGGCATCCATAGAAGGGTGGAAGAAAAAAACGAAAATTCTTATTCAGAATTTCCAATCGATTGCCTTTCAACATATATTTAGAGTCTTTAATTCTGATGCAGATTCTCTTTCTAAGCAGGCACTGATGGAGACTGAAGGATTGATTACATTTTATAAATGGACAAATGATGAAGAAGGCCTGAGAAGACAGTTAAAGATTCATTGGAGAATTTGTTTTAGAGAAGCATATATTGAAAGATGAATATGTTTTCATTAGGCTTTTTTGTTGTTTTGGTCGGTTTATATTTCCAGTTCTCATCAGTTCAGTGGCAGTTGGATAGGACTTGTATGGACTATACTTTTTAAAGTATTTTTGTATGTGCGGAATGCCAATATCAACTTTATATGGAAGCAAATGAGGATTTAGAGAATCCTGTATATGTACTGAAAGAATTTTTTTTTATATGTCTAATATAATTTGAGCAAAATTTTTCCCTGGAAAAAAAATGAAAAAAAACACTAGGTTTATAAAGAAATCAACTAAATGAATATTTAGAAGGTTTAGAATTTCAAAGCAATGAATAGTAAAAACCTAAATTATCCTTATCGTTACATTTAAAAAGCTAAAAACATATTTCTTATGTTCAAAAGTAGAGAATATTTACTTGCTCAAACTTTTTAATTTTTTTCTTACAAATAAAAAAAGAAAGGGAAGGTGTGTTACAATATTTACTATGGAACTTTATTAATATCTCATAAAGACACACTTGAAAACCTAAATTTTATTAACATCCTAGATAGTTGTGCCTAATGCACATGAAAGGATTTTTTTTATTAGAATTAGAAGAAAATATTTCCCGTGATAATCTTAACCCTTGTCTTCTTGAACATAAGATTGCTACGATTATTACTTGATAATGGGGATCTACTTGGAACTAAATGTTGCTTTCCAAGACCTTGAGAAATATAGCACGTCATCTACCAAGTGATCAAGTTTTGAGCATTGGTTCAAGTATTACTTTTCCACATGTGGTAACTCAATTTTTGTAGATATTCTAATAAATTCTATAAACAACATAACATTCCTTCCTATGCTAACATCAGGAGCACTTAAAAAAAAACCCTATAATTGTTGGTAGCTCATTTTACTACATTCCTCTTTTCCATAGATGCATATGGCATATATTAGAACAATATAATAAAAAATAATTTGTAAAAAATTAAGAACACTACATAAATTTACAATCACTCTTGTATGACCAAGCCAACTAGATTAACTAATGCTTAAAATTTTTGGTGCTTAAGTTTTCACAATTACAAGTTGAATTAAGTTTATTAGTTTGCAAATATAAAATGTATAAACTATGTCGTCAAAAATCATGTTATGCTCGAGAGAACCCCATATAGCAATTCAAAAGAATATAAATATGCAACTAAATAACACTAATTCATTTTCCCATTTATAAAAAAAAATGCATAATACTAATTCATTTTCCTAATCAAAAAGTCAATGAAAGCTAAAATGGAAACAAAATCATCCTATTCTTATTTAAACATGCATTTTAGGCCAATGCATACACAAAACAAAGAGACAAACCAAAAAGACCATGTTGATGGTTAATGAACACACCAATATTCTCATTTAGGCTTGAGGGCAAATGAATGGAAAAATGATCAATGGATAGACTATCTTCATAAATAGAGAACCCAATGCAACCATCCACCATAGATTTCAAACCAACTATAATAACCAAGCAAAGAGATATGATATCAAACCTCAAATATTGGGCAAATCAATGAAAAGAGTACAATGTGAATTTGCCATTTCAAGGTTGGCATAACATAACTTTGTTCAAGGAAATTCCATGAGCTTCTCCAACGGGTTTGCATACCCCATAATTAATGGGGAATTTTTTTCAATAAGAATTCCATAAACTTTTCCAAAGGGTTTACATACTTCATAATTAATGTAATTTTTTTTCAATAGGACATTGATGTCCTCAAACTGCACAGAATTGGTAAGGAGCTTAATGTTTGATAATGACAATGGTACAAAAGATTGATAATGGACAATGGTACAAAAGATAGTGGAAGAGGATAGTGCATATTTTATTTGTAAATTTTTATTTTTAAAATAAAAATTAACCTTAAATTAACAATAAAAAAATTTATTACATCAATAAATTTTAAATTTTGATTAATCAAAATTAAAAAAATTATAATTAAAAACAAAATTTTATTAAAAAAAAAAAAAAAAAATATTAAAATAGTAAAAAACTTAATATTTATGTTTATTTATTTATTTTTAATGATATAAAATAATATAAAAAATAAAAAACAATACACCAAGGAAGGGATTAAACAAAGGTAGTTAACCCACTACTTTGGATTAAGTGGCTACAATAGTGTAAGTGTCTTGTCTCGGAACAAATCCTTTGATTATAGGAAATATTATCATATTTCAATGGGCATTCCCAAGTTTACAATAGCAAGCTAGTTTTAGAATTTGACACATTTTTAATGGAAAATTTTAAAGATAGAGTTGTAATTCTAAACAAGAACAAATGATGATGATTTAGTAAAAGGTTTAAAATATATAATTTACAAATGGTTATTTTTTTAAAGTTTCAGATAATTTATAATTTATAAATTTTTTAAGAATCTATGTTTATATTAAAATGTAAATTTTTTTACAAATCTTACTAATTTTTAAAATGTCCATACTAATATTAATTTCTAAAAATTTTATATAATTTGTAAAAATTTTTTTGACTATATTTTAATTAAAATAGTTTTATTTTATATAATTATCTTATATAATTTAAATGGATGAAGTTTTTTTTTATTCTTGCCAAATTCAAAAAATCTACCATACACCATAAACACATAATACAACCAAACACGGTAAAGCAGGGCATCCTTATAGCTATCAAAGAAAACTATCACAGAATTATAGTGGAAGGGGATTCAGCCATGGTAACTGGAGTTATTCAGAAGCTGCAACAAGGCACCCCTTGGGAGAAAATCACCCAAAGTTGGAGGACAACAACTCTTATGGAAGAGGTAAGTCAATTGCTGAAGAAGGTTCAATATTTACTCCCCAGCCACATCAAAAGAAAAGGCAACGCTGCACCAGATTTCTTGGCCAATTGGGGATGTCAGAATACAAGCGTTCCATTGATGCTTGCCCGCGCCAAGCAATCTGGGATGTGGAGTTACACTCACTACAACTGATTGTCAACAAAGATCTTCAACCCCCCCAATCGGGGGGAACAACTGGCCAATAGGATAAACTGTTGCAGGCTCACAGCAAGCCACCCTTCCGACCGTTCATAACCTCATGATCCACATCCACCGCCAAGCTCTATGAATAGTTGTGGTGATCACTTGTGCTTTATATTATCAGCTTGAACATGGTGAAGCAGTAGGACAGCTAGTTAATGCGCTATATAGGATAAAGAGACAATTTCAATTTTGGCAAGCATTCAAAGCACTTAGACAACCAACAGACCTGGTTTCCTACGGGCAGGTTGAGGCCACAGTATAAATATTTTAATGTAGCCTGTTCTGCATATATAAATAGAAAATAGAAAGGCACCACCTAACTTACCAAAAAAAAAAAAAAAAGAATAAGAATACAACCAAACACTTTTGTCCCCTGAATTTGATCAAACATCATAAAAATTAAATTAATATATTTACTAGCAACAATCACAAATCGAGAGGGGGTAGGGTATGTATACCTTCGTAGACTTTATCAATCAAATAGCTGGGCAGAGGGGGTCCCTTACCCCACAAACAAGAGGATCTCATACACCAATTTAGTGTGCTGGCTTAGCCGTGACCTTAAAAATAGATTATTATTATTTATTATTATAAAAGTGATTGATATACTAGGCCAATTAATTTAAAAAGGTGAAAAATGAGAAAAAAAACCATTATACGCTACATTATAAAATGCTATGCTATGCTATGGAACGAAAACCATTAACATTGTATCTCAGAAAAGTGTTGAAAGATGGCCTTTATTTCATGATCCATGTTTTCACTGTCTACAATTTTCCATTCGGAACCGTGAAGTTACGCAAAAGGGATTGGAATCGTATAAAAATGTGATAATATGAACCTGCCATTTAATAGTTCTGGAGCAGAAAGTGAGTTGCAGAGTGCATAACGAACTCATGCTCGAACCAGTTTCAGATTCGGGTAGGTAAATATAAATGAAAAGCTTATACGAAAGGAATATCAAATGTAATAAGCATTGCAGTACTGCTGTGAATCAGACAATTCTGGAGTCATATGTAGAATTTCCTCATAAGCATCTGAAATAGGTGGTATGTTGAACAAAGATTCAATGAATGGATATGAAGCCGATAACTGGGTGCTGTTGAAATTGTTTGCCTCGTGTTGCTGCTGCTGTAATTCTGGATTGAAGTATAAACCAAGATAATTCATTTCAATGAACCTTTCCAGATCTGCCTTGAGAAAATCAGTGCTGTCGAAGCCAAAGTAAGAAGGAGCGAAGTTAGAATAATTCTCCTGAGTAACACAAACACCATGATCAAGGGTGCTGTTATTGTTCATGTCCTTAGGGTTGCAAACACTGCATCTAGGGCTTGTTGAGACAGACGTTGGAAGATACCTACTAATTATCTGCTCCAACAAGCCTGAATCTGAATAGCCATTGCTATCTGCAAGGTTTTGGAATTGATGTTCCACATTAGAGCTCAATATATAACTATATGATGACAACGCACTGCAAACCTCAGAAGCAGGCTCTTCTAAGCATGGAAGGAAATAAATACTTTCAACAAAGTTTGACAGTGGGATATTGGTAGTTATATTGTTGATGAAGGCAGGCTGATGATCAGAGATTTGTGTAACTAAGGAAGAAGTGGTTGATAAAGAAACTGAGGACGGAGTGGTGAAATTATGGGTGTGATCAATGGTGTGTTTTGATGAGGAGCGTAGGATAGGATCAACGAGGGGCAAGTTCTGCCAAGGGCTGGCATTAATGCTATGATGATCTTTAGGAAGAGAGGCAGGACTGGAACTAGCTCCTGCAAGCGATTGGTTATTGTTCTCAATCTTTTGATTTGAAGGCCTCCAGCAACTGTTCATAACAATGTTTCCCATCACGTTGTAATCATCATTTATACCGAACTGTTGTTTCTGCTGCTGCTGCTGCTTGGGTTCATTGCAGGGGTCAGGTCTGGTGGTGCTGGAATCTTGCAGCTTTTGAGACTTGTGTGAAAATGGGTCTCCGACATTAGTGGGAAACGTAGTACCAGTAAGAGCTGCAGGAGGAGGCGTTGATGGGATACAGTTCTCTGAATTGAGATATATGAAGTTGGTCCGCGCCTTCATTCCCCTCATGACTGTTGCAGCGAAATCATAAGCATATGCTGCTTCCTCTGCGGTGTCGAAGGTTCCAAGCCACCGACGTTCTTTGGTTTTGGGATCACGAATTTCTGCGGCAAAACGACCCCATGGACGCCTGCGGACACCTCTATATTTACCAGCCTCCTTCCCACGTTTGAACTGTTTCTCTGAGAGCTTGTTAGGGTTCACACTTCCATTCTTCTGCAACTCTGGCGGCTGCTGCTGCAACTTCATTGTGTTTCAGCCTTGGAATATGGTGAACTGGCTGTGCCCACAAAATGCTGTACGGATCACAGATCAAGACCCCTGTATATTAATAGTCCTCACTATGTATATCTTCAGAGTGAATGCTGCAAAAGTGACACGGTGTGTGATATCAATGACCATGGTGTGTGATATGAAATTGAAATGAAAGCTTGTAATCAATGCTCTCACAGAATACCAAAATGATACCTGGAGGCTGGAGCTACTGTGATATGTGATATATTCAGTACAAGCTCAAACACAACCATTGCCTTTGCTTAGAAGGAAAGTTATGAATATAGTTGATAGTTCATGGCATCTATAATCAGCAATTGGGCGTCCATAGAAAATGCAGGTCAAGATGGATAAAACTGAGATTTCTAAGGATATGAGTTTCAGAGAATCAATATATGCAGAATTTTTTCTGATACAGGTGCAAAATGCAAATAAAAGAGTTGAGAATGATGCTATACTTGACTGTGCAAATAAAATCACATATGGAGGAAATCATATCAGAAAAAACCATGCTAAGGGCAGAAGGAATTGATTCAAAGAGCAGCGGGCATCAGTATTTCTTAGTACTTACTTTTTGGATTTCGGATTTCTGAACCTCCTCGATTGCTCAGTCCATTCTCTCACTCAGACTCCAATTTCAACTTATGCCTCCATGGATATTTGAACTTAAGAAGAGTCCCTTCCTTCAAGAAGGTACTTACAGAAGCAATCAATGACTGCCTCACACCTTCTGATAAGAAATATCAGGACAACAACCCAACAACACGCCTTACACAATTTGTCCATTTTAGACAGCCTTTTAAGGCTTCTTCCCAACAACACGCCTTACACAATTTGTCCACTTTAGTCAGCTTTTTAAGGCTTCTTCCCTTCTTTTATAAGGACGCCAATAACTGCCGGGGTAAGGCCTAAAGGACGGAGGAGGATTCTCGCAACTTCACAGGAGGATTCTCGCAACTTCACAGGAGGTTAACAAAATAAAAAGAATAACTGCCGCTTATATTTATTTTATTTTATTTATATATTAACGCTCATTAAAGGTCAAAATTGGTCCATGGGGCTCGGCGAGGTACAATGTAAACAAGATAAGATATTTATTTTATTTATATATTAACGTTCATTAAAGGTCAAAATTGGTCCATGGAGCTCGGCTAGATACAATGTAAGCAAGATAAGAGGACTACTTTGTACAATTTAAGAGATATATATGCTGAAGAAAATAAATTTTCAAGAAGAAACAAGCATTGGAAAAGAGCCAATCTAAGGGCATGAATAACAATGAGGAAGTTTTTGAAGAGAATGGAGCATCACTTTTTTTTTTTCAATAGTCCACATCTAAACTAAGCCTGTGATGGTTACAAGGTCAAGATATTCATGGGAGAGTGTTGGGAGAAGGAAGTGATTAACCTATTGTTTGTTTTATTAGAGGGTTTGTATTTATAAATCAGATGACAAAGACCTAACATCTCACAGAGGAAGAGGGTTAAATATCTCTGGTCTTCATAAACCATAAAGGTATAGAGAGAGCCAAATGAATTTATAAAGAGACAATAAAATTGTCCTCTCTCCTCATAAAACTGAAAGCATCTAAAACAAAGTGGTTTTCAATATCAAGATCTAAGGAGCAATTCTGGCAAATACAATGCTCCAGAAGAATATGGATGTTGTGTTTAGATGTGAAGATGGTGGAAGCAAACTCTAAGATTAGCAAGAAGAACCCTAAAGCTACATGGCCACTAGAATCTGGTGTATCTGGGGTAGGATGAACCCATCACTAATATGGAGATACACATCTAGGTAGTGTTGAAGCTTTGACAACAATGGCTCTCTAGGCTCAGATGATGTGGATTGCAGATAGGGTTTGTAGATCTAAAAAAGAATGACTTTGTTTATCTCTACTTTGGAGATATCCAAGGCATCTAAAGAAAAGTTAAGCAGGGGTGGGGTTTCAATATCAAGATCCAAGTTTGTGTATGACTGTTATCACATGGAAGATCATTGAAGTTATGAGTGATGGTTTGCCAAATTCTGTAAGAATGATGACATGCAGGACCGATCTCTTGGTATGAAAATGTTTGGATAACATTGTGATAAACACTATCTCCTCATTCAAAATATAGTATCCAAACTTCACAATTAAAAGAAGAGAGCAGGGATAACCAATGCAGGAAAGAGGCAAATGTCAGTCTAAATGTTTTGGAATTGACCCTAAAAAAAATGTTTTTCAAATTTGATGAGAGCTGCATAACCGTTAATCTAATCTCTGTTGTTGGAATCAAACTAAAACGTGATCCAGAGAAGAGGGACCCAGATATAGGGGTTTCACACTACCGTTGTGACTCTAGTCTTAGCTAGAGCATCTCTGTCTCATGTACCATGTCTTCAGCTTGAACATGTGAAGGTACACCGTGCATGGGACGATTTGTTTGCACAGTACCAAGATGTTAGAGGACGCAAATGCTATCTGAGCTATTAGGATCATACAAACGCTAAGTAAATCGCCTTGCCTTGGTTGGAATTTGGCTAACCATAGGTTTGCAATTTGTGAGCAATGCATTGATGGATATGCCAAGTAGGTATTCATTGGGTGTCTTTATACAGTCATGCCTTATTTGCTATTGGGCTAATCACAGGTTTGAAATTTCTCAGGAGTGCATTATTGCATTTGCCAATTAGGTATTCCTGTGATGTCCATTTTTCTTTTCTATCATACTTATCTCCCTGGTTTCTTGTTTCGGTAAAAATGGACTTATCTCCCTGGTTTCTTGTTTCGGTAAGCTTTTGAAAAAACTTGGTGAGGCCTTTTCTCTTCTATGAAGTAATCCAGGGATTCCAATCCAAATTGAACATAGTAGATCTTAATTGATTTTGATATCCTTCAAATAAATTCAAATCTTAGCCTTATCCAAATTTATGACACAGAAAAACTCTACGTAGAAGATTTTGGCTCTCTCTAAATAGATCCAAAACCCTGAAAAAAAATCTTTCGTACTTAAAATTTTGAGATAATGTTGGATATATACCATGTAAATTTATCCACTCATAATGTTCCATCTGTGAAGAAACTCCAACGGCTCTTGGTTGATACAGAGGGTCAGTGACTCGGCGTATGGTCTGAAATGGCAAGTGGGTTTACTGACATGCCTTCCACTGAGACAAAATTGCTTTTCCTGTCGAAGAGGACATGGAGAGTTCAGTGATGTAGCATGGAGTCTGGACTTTACTGATTAACGCAAAGGATTTACTTTAGCAGGCATGGTTATAGTAGAAGTACATTTAAAAAATGAATTAGATCTGTACTGAACTCCAATCAGAGAATTGGATATGAACTAGAGAAATCGAATGGTAAGTTGAAAAGGTCAGGTGAACACAGAGGACGGAATCGAATAGAAGATTGTAAAAGTAAAGATGAAATGGGTATTGTCCGGAAAGGATTGGGCGGTGACCAGGGGAGTCAGGCGATTAGTCGAATGATGGAATGTTTGCTGGATAATCTGTTAGTTTTTTCAATCCTACTGTCTGCATTCCTCGTCCTTACAGTTCAAGTGTCCTCAGCAGGACTGATCGCTTTCAGTGTCCTTACTGGTTTGGCTTGAGCTCTGGGCAAAGGCACCTACTACTGTACGTAGTTTTTTTTCTTTTTGGCGAGTTCTGCTGTACGTAGTAGCAATGAATTTTCTGACCGGAGTTGTTAACTAGATTGATACTCAGATATTGCTCGTCTGGTTACGACAAACATATATTTTGTTTGAAATTAGATATGGACGGCTGTTTCACCAAAGATTGCCAACGCCACTTGACCCTACATCTCTACTTTTCTCCTGCGAAGTTGGTACCTTTGAGGTATTTGGACATTGGGAATGATCTGGGAATCATCACGTTTAAATATAAGCATGTACGTGTAAGTGGGCACTATGAATCCGCGAAAGACTCCATGGGCAAGTAAGTAGAAGTCATTGAAAGCCTGCGTTGATTTGTTAAAGAAGTTGAAAGCAGAGACATGGATACTGATGCTCATGCTACGAAGAAACTCTTAATATTCATTCTTTTAACCCCGTGTCTTGGTAGTTTTTTTTCAGCATGCTGAATCCATTTCTACATTCAAAAATGAATTTTGAACAATAAAAAATAAAATATAGTGATTAGGTTAAAAAATCATTTCTTAGAATAGCTAGCCAAAGCCTTATTCATTTCCTTCACAAATCCACTTTTTAAATTAAGAAAATTAATTTCAATTTTGAAACTCCTATTTCTATCAATCCTATACAAAACTCTAGCTATTTCCTATACAAAACTCTCCCTATTTCTATCAATCCTGAAAATCCCAACCACACAAATCTTATCAATCATCTTAATCTAAATTGTTATAAAATTAAATATTCCAATCAATTTAATAAAAACACAAATTCAATTATAATTCAATTTAATCCATTTCCAAAATATTTAATATAGTTAAAAGTTTCTTAAATATTGTCACTTAATTATTATTATTAATAAATAATAAAATGTAATTTGAATATTTGTTAAATTAATTATAATTGAGTTATCATTTATAAAAAATAAAAAAATTAAAAGTGATTTAAAAATACTACTTCTGCAACAAAGTTTAAAACTATTAATGCTCTTTATTGTTTTCTTTCATTTTTTTAAGATAGAAACTACAATGTGTTACCATTTCTAAAAATATCATCAAATGCTTGAAATTGTGATATAAACATCTCATTATAACCATGACCATAGTTGAAAATGGAGAATAAAGTTATTTAATTAGAATTAGAATTGATGGCTTCATTTTTATATAGAAACTACAATATGTTACCATTTCTGAAAATATATTGAAATTGTGATATAAATATGCTATATAACCATAACCATAGTTGAAAATGGAGAATAAAGTTGTTCAATTAAAATTGATGGTTTTCCTCTCATTAGATTCATGCCTAAGAAAAACAATGAATAATACATATCCATCATTATGTTAGGGATATGTGGTAAGAAACTTTAAACATCAAATAGATTTACCAAAAACAATCCTTGAAATTGTGATATAAATATGCCATATAGCCATAACCATAGTTGAAAATGGAAAATAAGGTTGTTCAATTAAAATTAATGGTTTTCCTCTCATTAGATTCATGCCTACGAAAAACAATGAATAATACATATCCATCATTATGTTAGGGATATGTGGTAAGAAACTTTAAACATCAAATAAATTTACCAAAAATATTGATGGTATAGAAAATGAACATATATAAAAAATGAATATATCATAAAGTTTTTATAGTTACAATATAAGATATAAGATATAAGTACATCTATATGTCCGATTATATAAATTGAGGTAATCACAATTTTTTAAACATATATACACTTATACATGACACATATCTTTGGCTCTTAAGGTTTTCCATTTCGATATAGCCCATAGTCCAAACATTGGTGCCACCTCTTTCATAGAACCTAATTATAAGGACTAACAAAAACTAGAAAAAAGGCTCTTAAAAGTAGTAAATATATGTCAAAACAAGGCACATTTGTAGAATAGAAAGCCTCATAGAACAAGAGTCTCACAACAATAATGTTCTTAATGTTCTTGTGCTTTGTTACAAGAATGTAGAGTGAATAGGGAAGGAAGAAAGAGCCATTGTGCCAATGCTAGGAGGATATTGTGCCAATGCTAGGAGGATAGGTGAAATCTTGATGGAGTTTCCATGAAGACTCTGTCGAGGCTAGCATGGGTAGGGAAATAAAAAACCAAGAAATACTTGTCATGTTATGGAAAGGCTAAGAGACATTGAAGGTGTAAAATCTATTGTACAATATAATCTTAATATAGCTTCAAAGCACCAAAAAGGGATAATTTCACAAAATTAAGCAATTGGAAACAAAGTATCACCGAGTGAAGCATAACTAGAAAAAACATGATTGTGGCTCAAATTTTGAAGTGTACACATGAAGTTAGACAATTAACATCTTGAACTATGAGTACAAGTTGCATATGATCATTTGAACTTGAATGTCAAAGGCAGTTAAAGTTGTAGAGTTCTAGGACATTGAAGATTTGAAATCTATATGACATTGAAGCTCTAAAATTTAAAGTTTAATATGACCTTTATATGATTTGATAATGCTAAAGAGGCATATTTTCATAAAATAAGTCAATTACAAAGAGAGAATTGATGAATGGAGATTAATTAGAAGAAACATGCATGTGGCTTAAATTATCAAGTGCATCCATGAAATTATACAATCGACATACTTGACTTAGAATACCAGCTACACATGCTGAGTTAAGTTTCAATCTCAAATGTAGGTAACGTTGCTAAGATTGGTTATGATGAAATGCTAAAAAGAAGCACGAATTTGCGATTTTCCCTTATTAATAATACATTCATCAAATTATGGTGTTTATACCATAGCCTTCCAGACCTCATACTTACAGTCAACACAAACCAACAAATGAAATATGAAAAAATGATGTTCAAATATTTATACACTAGACTCAATTGCAACGATAAAACCCTGTTGTGAAAAAAACCCCAAGATATATATCAAATCCCTTAATGGACTTCAAAGGAATGGATTCCCTGTTTTCTATATGATAAAAGGAAAAAAATTAAGGCAAGGAACCAACAAGTACATAAAAATCTTACCGATGGAAATGGGTCAAGACTAGCAATGTCCAATGATCAGGGGATCAAATTTTGCTCAAAAATTCAAAGTGCTCGGAATCGCTTCAAAATGAACAGGAGCATAGCCCTCGTCGTTACGAACCCAACGCAACTCATTTGGGTTCAAATGGATGTCGGGAGCGAGAGATATTGCGATCTGTTCGAATTATTAAACAGGGAAAAAAAAGACGCTGACTGTGCAGTCCATACAGGCTGACGTGGCAGAGGCCGTACAGGTGACGTGGCATGATGTACGCTGACAGGGAAGCTGGTGATGTGGCAATCATCTATTGACAGGTGTGGTCGAATTGCAATGTGACACGTGGTTTTTATTGAGCATATGGTGTGGTGCCACGTGGCCCAGTCATGGGTTGCCACGTGGCACCGTTGTATTGGTTATTAGTTCAAAATTTTATGGAGTCCGTGGGATTCGAACCCCGGACCTCCCCACCATGTAAAGCCTTTGCAAACTCCACATTACCAACGCGCCACGATTTGTTCCTTGTTGTATATATGATTTAATATATATTAAAGTTTGGTTTGTGTAATAGTTGGCGCGGGGGTCCAGGCTGGGGCTTAGCCCCAGCCCCAGCCCTCGGTCGCACGACCCTCAACCACATGACCACAACCAAAATAAAATCACGGGAGTTTAAACGGTTTAAACACCCGCCCGACACTTGGCGCTTAACTGTTGGTTTTAAAGGTTAGCTCTTTTTGTATATGCGGTCGGTTCTATGACCCACATGTGCCCACGAGTTTGACGGTTAGGGGTTGGCGTGCCCATAACCGTCCTACAGTTTGCACCATTATGCGGTTGCGCTCGGAGTCGGGTTTTTACGCTTTAAATGGCGTGTGTGCTAGGTTGAATGTACAAGGGTGCAATTTGTAGATGCAGAGACATCAAGCTTAAAGGGGAGACTTCAAGGAAGCCTATCTTCTTCATTTTTTGGCCAAACGAGGTGCCGAAAAAGCCCAGCTAGGGGTTTTTGGACGTTCTGAAGCCATTGGAGCAGTCTATTTGGCAGTTTGAGCATTGTAAAGCACATTTTTGAGCACTTTGATCAAATAATATAAATGATCCATTGGAAGCTGGACCAGGAGATGTAGCCCAAGAGAGGGGTGAACTCCTTTATCATTTGCTGTGTTATGTGTTTTCTGTTCATTGATTATGCTGCTGTTTATATGCATCTTGAATGAGTAAATCCTATTAATGATGTGTTGCAAAGTTGATCCATTTGCTTTTAACACATAAACTTTACTTGCAAATATTTTCAAGATTACAAGTCTTCTTCATTTTTAGATCACCAAACAACCGTTATAACTATTTTCTATGCAAACAAAGATTACCAAACAACTGTTAAAACTGGAGCTAAGTGTCCAAACAATCTATTGAGAAAATTTGTTTACCAAAACAAAACTAAATTGTTTTTTACTTTTCAAACATTTCAAATCTAAATATTACCATAGTAATATCCAAATAACTTAATATTCATTAATGAAATCAATTTGAAAATTGGGTGTAAAGCATCCAACAAACTCTAAAACCAATATTCTCAATCAAAACCCACAATAATTTTGTTCCTATTTTAGTTAATAATAAACATCGAAAACATATATTATAGAGACTAATATTTTAAGTTACTAAATAATATCACAAGAAAACAATTTTTCCAACTCAAAATGAAGTTTTAGAAAAAAAACCAATAGAAGTATAAAAGGGTTGTTTAGTAACAAGTTTTAATAAGTTTAAAACAAAATTCACAAAGTGTGAAAGTGTGCACTTTTTCTACATAATTGTTCATAGTGGATAGATTTCTTTTATCTCTTTCATGATGCTTGTACAGAAGCATTGGCATGAAATGAAAATTGAAAGTATAGGCGTTGCATGCTTGTTGTATACATGTCTATTATAGACTAGACAAGATAACGTTATTCTTCCATGTTCTTCTTTTCAATTCTTACTAACCAAAAAAAAAAAAACATATTTCTTTTCAATAGTTACATAAGCCATGTCAACCCCATGTTGTTTTTATTTTAATTACATATTTTTGTCTATATGACACATAGACAATCATTTTATCTCTAAATTTATTTGGAATTCTACTAGTTATATTTTCCCAAGTAGATGTTTTCGAGACATGAGGTTTTGCAATATACTTGTTATCAATGGAAGCACACAATGCCATCTGAGTCACTAGGTTGTTGTTTCAAGAGTTTTGGTTTCTTTAGAACAAAATTTATTTTGTCAAATGGTCTAGTGTTTATGAATATTGTTTTCCTAGATATTGAATACATAAATAATGAGAGCATAATGTGCACAACCTATCTAATCAATATTTTTTTTCATGTTAATAACTTAATAAGTTCATTTGCAAGATTTCAAATAGTTTTAATTTTACCATCATTGCTACAAAGACATTCGTTTATGATTTTCTTGAAATTAGTTGTCATGGTGTGATTCATCTTTGTGATGTATGAACTACAATATGTGGCTACAACACAAACACATAAAATGGATTGCGCATCTTTATTTTCAAGCCATAATTATGGAACTTCTTTAGCAAATGCATTTATCCATATGTGATATGGATTTGTCTTCAGTAATAGGACTGAGTGTAAAAGACAAGAGCACAAGAGAAGAATGTATTTGTCTCTAGTTATTTGGAGATCAAACAAGAACATGTCTAATGATGTGTCTTTAGGATAATTGTGTTGATATAGAGGACAAAATAGTTATTTTGTCTTTTCATTACCAGTATTACAATATTTCTCTAATAAATGCATAATAACAATTTTATCCATTGAAGGAAGAGGGAAATTAAATCCACATTTTGATTACCAATATCTTTTACAAGATTTTGTGTGATGATGAGTTTAAATTTTAAGAAGATCATTAGTTAGAAATGATGTGTGTGTGTAAAGAAATTTTACTATCTCACCACCAAAAACTTGTTTATAAATAGGTGCATTTTTTATCCAAGGCAATCCATGATGATGTTCATTGCCTCTGTCTTTGTAATTAATGAAGAAACAATCTAGTATGTCACTACAGACTTCAATATTGCTTGAAAGAAAGGTTCAAAATGTTGTTATTCGACACCTGTACTGTTGACTACAAATGATAAGATGCAACCTAATCAATAAATCACTATTTTCCTTTGAAACACTTTCTTCATGTCTATCTATAGACTTTTTTATTGTTTCTCATAATGCATGGTATCACTATTACATATGACCAAATTTCCCATGGTTTTTCGTTGGTATTGCCGCACTTATCCGTCTTAATTTCCATGAAAGCAAAGACTATTTTGCGTCGCTATATCCACGAACCAGGTGTTTGTGGAAATAATGATGAAATTATCCCTCCACATGTCATCACCATCAAGATTGGTTTACCTTATAAATCATCGCAATACCGACGAAACTTCATCGCAACAGGGACAAAAAACCGTGCTAATGTAAAAAAAACTGTGGAAAGTTGCGATGCAAAAGCATGGCAATAGCGACACAAATTGATGGCAGAGACAAAACTTATGACGCAGATGCTATATGTGCGACGCAAAACCGTTGCAAAGTGCGACGAACTGTGGAAAGTTGCGACGCAAAAACGTGGCAATAGCGACGAAAATTGATGGCAGAGACAAAACTTACGACGCAGATGCTATATGTGCGACACAAAACCGTTGCAAAGTGCGACGAACGGTGGAAAGTTGCGATGCAAAAGCGTGGTAATAGCGACGAAAATTGATGGCATAGACAAAACTTACGACGCATATGCTATATGTGCGATGCAAAACCGTTGCAAAGTGTGTCACTATTGCCACGCTTGTTCCAATTTTTTTTTGCCTTGCGACGAACTATCGTCGATATTTCGACGCTTCCTTTAAGTTAAAAAAAAAAAAAAAACTACATGAGATATGGTAATACCATATTACATTGTAATATGGTAATACCATATTACATTGTAATATGGTATTACCATATTACATTCTAATATGGTATACCATATTATAATGTAATACCATATTACATTGTGATATGGTATACCATATTAGAATATAATATGGTAATACCATGTTACATTTTAATATGGTATACCATATTACATTTCTTATCCTTTATTTCTCTAGCAATATCTTTATGTGATTTTGCAAAGGATAAATTTTGATAGTGAACTTTAGCTACCCTTGACATTAAGATAAACCAAAAGTGCACCATGTTCTAGGTTCTACATGCATTTATTTACTTGTACAACGAATTATCAATATTAATTAATTATAACATGCAAATGTGGCATGTTAG
>ML781971.1:1307058-1378450 GCA_009831015.1 Picea engelmannii | reverse complement strand
TATATAGGAGACTAGGAGGTTTAATGGCCTAAAGCCGACATAAATAAAATAACATTACTAATCTAAATTAAAACTAATGGCCTAAAGCCGACATAAATAAAATAACATTACTAATCTAATATGCCCCAATTAAGTGGTAATGAACCAATATTAGGGCTTAACACCTTGGCACTATGATCCATGTGGGATTATTGCAGAAATGAGATTAAGGAATAAAATTTCCCCATATGCTAATGTGCCCAAACTAGAGATCGAGAAATTTATGAACCAAACAGAGTGGAAGGTGAACACTTTGGAAGATGCTAAACAACAAACTCCTCCAGCCATTTTTTCACAGACCACTACTCCATAGATACAAAAGGAGAAAAGGATTAGAAAGGATGCCTCCCCTTCAATTATTGAAGTCTCAACACAGTATTTCCAGGTGTACAAGAAAAGGCCCAAGACTAGTCATACAGCTGACAGATCAGGAGAGGAAGAGGCATAGTCTACCACGGTAGTCGAGGGAGAACACTCACCATTGTTATCAAGTAATCAACAAATGATGTCCATTTCTTCTTCAAGAAAGTAGGCGGATACCACTTTGAACACCCAACCATCACAAGGTTCTGCAAAAATGAGTATCTTTGAGAAATATGATTTAATCAAGAAGAAGAATGAGATGTTGACAAATAACACGTACACTCAATTCTGGAAACAAGAATCAACAACACATCATTGACTGCTCTCTTCTTTTGATACACATCATTGACTACTCTCTTCTTTTGATCCAAAGGAAATCACTGACTACAAAAGGTCAACACTTGAGTTTGATGCCAAGAAATTACATCTAGCTGATCAGATGGATTTGCATAGACAGACTGGAGAACTGGTTTTCTCAACATTGGCAAACGCTTCCACAACCACTGCAAAATTACAGGTTTCTCTGAACAATGTTTAGACTCAACTAAAGTTGGAGAAAGTATCATCTTTTGAAAAAGATAACAAGATTAAGTCTTTAGAAGAGATGGTACTTAAAATTGGGTATGATCCCTCGAATGTGAAAGTAGCTAAGGAACTGTTGAAGAAAAAGAATGCTGGCATAGCCTCCTTGAGGAAGCAATCAAAATTGACAGCTACTGAAGACTCACAAACCAAATATATGGTTGAGACAAAGGGTCAAAAAGAATAAATGCTAAAGTTAATCATGCAACAAAATGTACATATCAAAGAGATGGAGGCTGAGATGGAAAGACTAGTAAAGGAAAAAGAATAGACAGATCCCATGGAGGTCATCCCATTGAGTGCAATTCCCCTCACATGAGTTAGCACAACAACAACATCAACAACCACCACTGCAAAACTTCCATCAGCTTCCCCAGTGACAGTTCTAGAGACATCTAAAGCTCTAGCAAAGTCAATGGAGGAAATGACTTTACAAGGAGAAGAAATTAAAAATTGCAGCAAGAGATGGAGCATCTCCAAAAGCTTAAATCTTCTTTCTAGGCCAGCCACAACACTGTGAGACACACATCAGAAAAAATGAAGCAGGAGATATAACAGTTGTAAAAGAAAACAGTTGTGGGAAAAACACTAGCAGAAACCAAGGAGAACATGTTGTTGGATATCTCAAAATCCATGATAGAAATTTGGCCCCTCGTGTAGATCATGTTTGAGCACCACAAATTGGTCTTAAGGAGCATGCAGACCATCGACAAGATCAAGGGAGAGTTGGGAGAAATTCCCATAGAAGAAAATGAAATCATCAAGTTTCTAAATTCAAAGACTAAGGATGAGCTCGAAAGTCTGGAAATTGAGGATAGGACTGAAACTATCCTTGAATTTAAGAAGGTCCTGACCAAAAGAGGATTAATGTTGCAATTGGAAGAGAGAGTCCAGAACATGGATATTGGAGTTTAGAGATTCTTCAGCAAGATTGATTCTTTGTAAAAGAAATTCCTTCCCAGTTTGTTGGTCTTAAATGACAAACTGATGACCCTATCCGACTACAAGCAAATGATTGCTATGGTGGCAAAGGACAACTCCAAGGTTTTAGGGATATAAGGTAGCATAAAAAGTAAAGAATTTTTAGAGACTCTGCAGCTGGACCTCAACATCTAGTATGAAATCAAGTATATCTTCATCACCAAGCAAACTTTTGCAAAATAAACAGAAATGGATGAGGTGTACCGAAGACTACTCAAAGTCACCATTCCTATTTAGCAAAGATGGGAGGATCTTTTCTCTTTGATCGAGTAAGGGATGAGGTGTACAAACCAAGTCATCATGTGGAGTAGTCAAAGTCAAGCGAATGACTCCCCAATGGCCTTCCCCAAAATCAGTATAAAGAATCTGATAGATCATCAACAGTTCCTACAATTTTGCATTTTTTTACTTAATTAGTTAGATTCAGATTCTACCACATCTTGATCATTAATGACAGGATCGTTTGTATTTTTTCTTATAAATACTTCAATTTTCGAAGTAGTCAGGGTTGATCTTTACTCCCAAGCAAGATGTAAGCACTGTAATCTTTCTCAAGACATTTACCAAAAATAAAAAGGACATTTCACAGGATTCCTGCGTGTTAACTGTTGGTGATGTTTACCCCTCTTCGTTGAATGGTTTTTATGTCTTCGTAATCATTTATGATTTCTATATCTGATCATTTAAAATAAGTTAAAGTTGGAGAATTTATCTTTGTATACTTTGTTTCTGGTTTTAAGGATCTAACTGTTTATCTTCTGATGTTATGATAAATAAATTATTAAATTCTTCTTTGTTATAATTGATTATCTCATCTTTCTACTACCCATCATTTTTATTCTAAAAGATCTAGTAGTTGCATTGTCCTTCCCTGTGAAAACACCTTAAAAAATATGTTCTTTGGTCTCAAACTTTATAAAACAGAACCCATATCCCAATGGATGTGTAAGTGATATTTCAACCATTTTTATAAAACAAACCACACAGTCTGATTTCTTTAACTAGCCTAATACCTAAAACCCAAAACAAAGTTAAATCTTACAGAGAGATCCCTCTTTGAAACTGGCAGGGCTAGATCTGAGTTTTGAAGTGGTTGGATAAAGTTACCTCTGATAAATTTCTTCTACCTCCCAACAAACTCTGGGAATTTACAGAGCGATAACATAGTGGTGACCATACTGGGGAACTAAACAAACTTTTTACCCTACGATTTATTTTCCCTAGAAAAAGAAAACTTATTTCTGAACGAATCATAAAATATAAACTTATAAAGAGATAATGTTCAGAGGTTCTTAAAGTTTGTATGTAATTAGTTTAAAAATATCTTAAAAAATTAAAATTCTGGCTCCTAAAAGAGTTTTGACTAGATCTCATCTAGATCCAGAACCTGCAACAACAATAGACAATCCCAAAAAATTACTCAAAAAGAAAAACGTTGTAGAGGGTTTTGGGAGTCACAGTCCTCTTCGTAGGTCCCCTTCTCTCCCAGAGAAGTTGGTTTCCCTTCAGGATCTTGAGTTTGACATATCTTTTGAACAAATCCTTTTTAGAACAAAATCCGATAGCTTTGTAAATGAAACAGTTTTAGATCAAACCATTGTACAACCTAGGACCCCTGAAATACTTTCTCCCAGGGAAGACGTTGATCAATGATTTCTTCAGGAATTTGACAAGTTAGAAGATCTAGTTGTGAATATCGATCAAGCCTTAGACCAAGCTGACTTCCAACAGTCAGTCAAACTTTCTGTCTTGACTGTTGTTGCATCTTCTGTTAAACCTAAACCAGCGCACATTTTTCCTTCCAGCCCTTCATCTTCCACAGCTTCTGTCACTTCCCCTCCAATCACACATTTTTTTGTTCAACCTCCTCCACCAATCATGGCAGCAGGATATTCTCCATTGGTGTTGGTCGCCCCTTTTCATGCCATGCCCCAAGACTATCAAACTAGACTTCCTCAGTTTGATGGCACTGGTCCTATGAATGCACAACAACATGTTGACAAGCTGAATGATTATTTTGATTTGCAGGAAGTTGATGAGGCAGATGTCCAGATGAAAATTTTTGCACAGAGTCTGACCGGGGATGTTAAAAAATGGTTCAAATATTTACGTCCTGCTACGGTAGTGGACATTGCTGATTTCCAATGACGTTTTCTTGACAGATAGGAGGTAAAGAAAAATCCTCTCCAGATCTTGTCAGAATATAAGAATATCATAAGGAACCAAGGAGAGACAGTGCAAGATTACTGCACTCATTTCAACAACCTTTACAATGAAATTACATCTGATATCGAACCACCTCAAGGTTTGGCATTAATAAAATTCCCAGATGGATTTGATGCTGACATGTCATATCAGCTAAGGGAAAGAAATTTTGCTACTCTGGAAGATATGCAGAAATGTGTCATAAGCGTGGAAGCAAATATTTTAGCCAGAAGAGACAAGCAGAGAACAGAAAGAAGGGTCACGATTAACGAAGAGCCCTCCATTTCCTCTTCATATGCCAAACTAGATTCCTTAACTAGAGCTATGGAGAAAATGATGGAGAGACTTACTATAGCTAACAGAAATCCACCTAGGGAAAACCAAGCTGCTCCTTAGATTCAGAATCCAAACTTTAGAAGAAATCCCACCTAGATCAGATAGAGACATCCTAGAGATCAAAGAGAATAGAGGGGGCCTGATTAACAGATCAGACCACCACTCCAAGAAAATTACGCCAATGAAGGTGAGGAGATAATCGAAGAATTGGACGACACTCATATAAACGTCATGGGCGTTCATGATGATGGATCCATTTTTCTTTCTCAGGAAGAGCATGAGCTCTTTCTCCTTTCACAAACAGAGGTAAATGACGAAGTAGAGGAAACAAAACAATAAGCCTTTGAAAATTCTATAATGGAGGTCCACAAGCAGTATAACCTTAGAAGCAAGAGGGAAAATGACAACCCTCCAAAGAAGGCTGCTGAAAAAAAGAAGGCTACTGAAACGAAGAGAATAGTCGAAACCAAGAAAACCACGAAAACTTCTCCCAAGAAATTCCCTAAGAGGAATAATGTCGAATCTCATGAAAAATGAAACCATGAAAGTTTACAAAGATCAAATCAGACTGAGGTTTCATCAACTAGTCAACCAAGTGCTTCTACCCATAGGACTCTGATGGATAAACCAGAAGTGCAGAGCCTAAGCAAAGCTTCCACTACGTTCAACCTTGAAGGGGAACTAGCTAAACTGAATATTTCCATTCCCCTTTCCGAGCTAATGAGAAAGAATGCTTACAAGTACCAGGTGATTAAATCTTTAAGCATCGAACCACAGATAGGTACAAAGGAATTGAATGTCAGGTCAGCAAATCACTCGGACATGGTAAATATTGTTGATGATCAACCTGATCTCTTGTTCGGTCCTGAAGTTTATGGTCAAAATGATAATGTTGCCCCTTTTTACATCAGCCTGAATATCCACGACTTGATATTACACAACTCTATGTTGGATTCGGGTGCCTCTCACAACCTGATACCCAAAGCTGTGATGGAAAAGTTGGGACTTGAGGTCACCAGAACCTACAAGGATTTTCATTTTTTTTACTCTAGCAAGGTCAAATGTATAGGGATAATTAAATATTTATGCATCACCCTGGCTCAAATCCCAACAAAAAGTATGGTGATGGACATTGTGGTTGCAGACATTCCCTCAAAATACAGTATGTTACTATCAATATCCTAGGGAGCTAAGATAAAAGGAACCCTGCAGCTAGATATGTCCTATGCCACCATCCCAATATTCGAACAACAGAGAAGACTGTATAGAGAGACTCCGATGAAGTATATGGTCAACAGTCAAGAAAAGCCACACAACTACCCACTATATTATGCACACTCTGATCTAGACTCTTTCATTATGTACAATGATGGTGACTTGGAAGAACAAATTTCTCAGCTGGAAGATGATACACCTGATCCGAAAGAAGATAAATAAATCACCGAGGTAAGAAATACTACAACTGTGGAAAGTGAGGAACTACCAGCAGACTTTTGGAGCATGGATTTTGATGGACCTGTGAGCAAGGAGGGAGTTGGAGCTAGATTTTGGTTGCATAATCACAAATCAAGGTATTCAAAGAGTCATTCTTACAAATTGAATTTCCAATGCACTAACAACATAGTTGAGTATGAAGCTTTGATGCTCGGCCTGAAAATACTGAATAAGGTTGGTGCCAAACATATTATGGTAAGGGGTGATTTTGAATTGATTATCAAGCAAATTAAAGGTGAGTATGCAACTAAATATCCCAGACTTAGAGCTTACAGGAATGTTTTTTGGGACTTCGTTCAATGTTTTATTGAAATCGACTTGCAATTAATGCCCAGGGGACAAAACATACTAGTAGATGGGTTGGCCACAACAACATCTACATGTAAAATACCTTTTTCGTCCCACTCGCCAATACACAGCATAGGTGAAGTGTAGACCAATCGTTCCAGACAACATCAAATATTGGCAGGTATTTGGGAATGACGATCAAATTGAAGACTTCCTGTAGTGTAAGAATGATTTTGAATGTACAAATATAGATTTAGAGAATGATGATGATAATGAAAATAAATCTATTTTTGAAAATGGTAGTGTAAATAAAGTAGACTCAGATGAATTGAAACAAAATGAGGTAGATTCTGGTATTTCATAGTTGAAAAATAATGTGTTACCTAGAGGTTTAGTTATGCTAGAAGACTTGTTCGATTTTAACGATGTAGCGAAAAAACCAAAAATTGAAGCTAGTGGTAAAGAGGTCGAAGAATGTAACATAGGAACAGAATAAAAACTCAAGATGATAAAACTTTCCAAATCTCTACTCCCTGAGAAAAAACGCAAATATATTGAACTGTTTAAGGAATATCTAGATGGGTTTTCTTGGGGTTATGAGTACTTAAAATCTTATGAAACAAGTATGATACACCATTGGATCCCAATAAAACAAGAACATAAAACTTTTAGGAAGAAACTTAGGAGAATCAATCCCAAGTTGCTTCCCTTGATAGAAAAGGAAATCAAAAAAATGTATGATGCCAAAATTATAGTCCCCTAGAGATTTTCCAAATGGGTTTCTAACCTGGTTCCTACCAGGAAGAAAACTAGTGAAATCAGGCTTTGCATTGATTTCAGAAATATGAACAAGGTTTCCCTCAAGGAAAATTACCCTTTGCCTAAGATGGACCACATCTTACAAAAGGTAGTTGGGGATAGTAGGATCTCCTTACTAAACGGTTTCTCAGGTTATAACCAGGTTCTTGTTCACCCAGATGATCAGGGGAAAACACCCTTTACCACACCCTAGGGAACCTTCATGTATGTGAAGATGCCCTTTGGTTTGATGAATGTTGGTGCCACTTTCCAAAGAGAAATGGATATTTCTTTTGTAGACGAACTTGGAAGATTTATATTCAGATATCTGAATGATGTGACTGTCTACTCCAAATTTGACGAGGAACACTTGAAGAATCTCAGACGCATGTTTGAGAAGTGTAGAAATTTCAGGATTTCATTAAATCCAAAGAAAAGCCTTTTAGGTTTAGAGGAAGGCAAGTTGTTGGGACACATAATATCTAAAGATGGAATTAAAATAAATCCCAACAGGATAGAAGCCATCCAGAAAGTGGAACACCCTAGGAACATCAAAGTGCTACAATCATTCATTGGCAAAATAAATTTCCTCAAAAGCTCATACCCAACTTGGCTAAACTTCTTAGGAGCATCAAAAATATGTTGAAAAAAGACACAAAAATCAGATGGAACACTGAGTCCAAATAGTCATTTGAGCAGGTGAAACACACACTCACCCAAGTCCCAGTTTTGATCAGCCTAGATTACACCAAAGATTTTTACCTTTTCTCTTTTGCATATGAACACATCATCACAACAGTACTATTGCAAAAAAACAACGAAGGATATGAACAACCCATAGCATTTTTCAGAAAATCTTTGAGAGATGTTCCGTTGACTTAAAACATAATGGAGAAACAAGCATTTGCACTAGTAAAGGCCATAAAATATTTCAGAGTCTACATTCTGCATTCTCACACAATTGCATATGTTCTCAATGTCGTGGTGAAAGATATCCTGACTCAGGATAGTCCAGATGGCAGGAGAGGAAAGCGGATTGTGATTATTCTGGAATATGACATAGAAATAAAACCCACTAAAATGATCAAAGGTTAGGGTTTGGAAAAGCTAATGGCTGAATCAAATTTTCATGCTCTAGACATGAATGTTTTGGCTACAGTTGATGAGCAGGAAGAGAAAGCGACTCCAAATGTAAAAGAGGTATTATTAAACTCTCCTTGGTACACAGACCTCATTTTTGTACTTCATAACTTACAAGCTCCTCCTGGTTTGACTAAGACCAAAGCCAGATTTATTAAATTGAAAGCATTGAAATTTTGTATTCTAGAAGGTAAATTTTATTGGAAATATCCTGGTGGTATCTTGCTTAATTTCCTGTTCAAAGACAAAGATGATAAGGTTCTATAGGATTTCCATGCAGGAGACTATGGTGGGCATCTAAGCTGGAGGACTACAACTAACAAGATTCTCAAAGCCGGTTTTTACTGGCCCACATTGTTCGTTGATGTACATCAAAAAGTCACCTCATGCAATAAATGCCAAGTTTTCGAAGGTAAAAAGAAGCTCTTGCCTTTACCCTTGAAACCCGTCTCAGTTGAATCTCCATTCCAATAGTGGGGCCTAGATTTTATTGAAGAGATACACCCTCCTTCTTCGAGCCAACAAAGGTGGATCCCCACTGCCACGGAGTATTTCACAAAGTGGATCGAATTTGTACCATGCAGGCAAGCCACTGACTCTGTCATCATTAAATTCTTGGAAAATAATATTTTGTCTCATTTTGGATGTCCTAGAAAAATCATAACTAACAATGCAGCGACCTTTAGATCCAAAAAGATTATATAGTTTTGTAGCCAGTATCATATTACTTTAGGACACTCCACAACTTATTACCCTCAAGGAAATGGGCTAGCTGAGTCCTCAAATAAAATTCTGGTGAACATCCTCAAGAAAACATTACAATAAAATAATAAATCATGGCATAATAAGTTAGTTTTTTTGCTTTGGGCTGATAGAATAAGCACCAAAAGATCAGTTGGCATGTCTCCATACCAATTGGTATATGGTACTAAAGCAATTTTTCCCATTTCCTTGGGAGTCCCTGTTATGAAACTATTGCAGGAAGCGCAAGCAGAGCCAAATGATGTCCAAAGGAGAATAAATCAAATGATTCACTTAATGCAATCCAGGGAAGAAGTATATAACAAGACTCAGGTCATCCAGGAGAACTTAAAAAAGATTTTTGACAGAAGAACTAAAGAAGATGATTTTGAGTTGGGTGATTTGGTGTTGAAATGGGATTCCATGAATGAGGATAAGGGTAAACATGGAAATTTTGATAGCTTATGGAAAAGTCCTTACATCATTCAAGTATTTAGAGGAAATAATGCATTTTTTCTCAAAGATAGTGATGAAATAGACCTGCCAAGTGGACTTGTGAATGGCGAGATGTTGAAGCATTATTTTCCACCCCAATAGAGATATCATAAATCCTTTTCCACCGTACATACCATTTCTTTACATTCAGGTTGTGTGTAGGTGATGTTGATCAGATGGTTGAAGCCCACAGATAAGTCCCTAAGCCACTGACTAGTGCCACCAAATTCTCAAAACAAAAACAAAAAAAATAGTAGACATAAGCAATCGAGAAAACCTTTACAGACATCAGGAAGTAGGTTCTTGGCACCTCGCAAGGAGATCACCGTCCCCAAGTGGAGCCACTATTATAACCCTATGTTTCATAGGATCAACTGGTGACTAGAAAATTTTCACTCTTGGTGTAATTTGGTTGTAAATAATATTTCATTTTGCAAATTATTTTCAAAAGAAATAAAAGAAAAGAATAAAAGAGCACATAAAAGAAAAAGGGATAAGGCCCCATGCAATAATAATGACTTGATCCATACAGTTTAATCATGGTCAAGTCTTTTGAATTTATGATGATAGGATTAGTGAATAAAGCCTGACTAAATTGTTTAATATTAGCCAAGTAGATAGGCCAAGTAGTGAATAAATTTGATCAAACTGTTTAATCTTGGTCAAATAGTGCTAGGGTAGAGTAATTTTTAACCCAACCGTCTAATCTAGGTTAAATGTGTTAGATAAATAGGATAGAACATAGTTTAATTGGTTTTATTTCAATAAACAATCCTAATGATGGTCGAGAATCCCATGTTACGTCGGACCCCCCCTTGATCTAAACCAGTTACTGCCTAAACCCCCCTCCAACATACCGCCATACCAACCTTGCTATACCGCCTCTGACGTATGATGACACACTCCACTGCCACTGTTTGCAAGTCTTGCAACTTTAATCTGTCAGGGTATTTCGTCTGCCACTCATCTGCCACACGTCACATCTGCTCCACTTACTACCCTCCACATCACCCTCACATGCCCTTAACCCATCACTTTCCCGTCACCTCATCCCCAGATATTCGTTGGCCATTCAAAGAAGCCAAGCATACTCGTTAGGCTACGGAATGGTCCACCAATCCCCAAAGGTCACCCATTCACCCATTCTAAATCTCGTTTCTCCGCCATTATCACACTGTTCACACTTTACGCATACCAAAATCTCACTTCCCCCATCATTTATGTTAGTGACTAAGATAAAGAAAATTTCCCGCTAATTTTTTTGCTTCAAATTGTATGTAATAGTTGAATTCATGTCGCCAAAATCTAAGAAATCATAGGTCGAGGAAAATCCATTCCTCCCGCCCCCTGTTGATCTTGACCGGATTCTTCTAGCTGACAAAGACTACCTGATCTCATAGCCCAGATGCGAATTCGATTTTTTTGAATTGCATTCATGGTTCAGAGACACCTTCCTAGACCAAAGTGACGAGATTGGACTCTGGGATTCCAATCTTCCACTGTATCGTTTTCCCCAAATTCACCATTTTCTCAAGTTCTCCCTCAAGTGCCAGGCGCATTATCTCCCCGATCAGAGAGTTATTGTTTCATCGTCTAGAGAGACCCTTTTCACTATCACACCCCAAGCCATTGACCAGATGATGCAAATACCTAGACCCGAATCCTCCTCTACTTTCACCATTGAAGTTCTAATTGAAATGTACTAGAATTTGTATTTTCCCTAGAGAGCGCAAATTTTTAAGTTTTTCCTCCCACAGAATGCCCACTTCCCCAAGAAAAATCCCCCCTACCATTCGTCCATGTTTTCAGAAAAAGGTAACCAAGTCATTTCATCATTATGTTTTCTTCTTGGGTATTATTTAGATGAATGGGTGGATGAGCCCATTCTAGGTTTCTTGTCCATTTTCTCTGCCGAAGAAAAAACCACCACCCGGTTCGACTACAACAATTTTCTAGCTGAGAACATGCAAGAGCAACTTTTCAAATTTCCCACAGAGAGCATGTTCTGGTATTCTTCAATATTGGCTTACATGTTCATGTTCTTTCAAACAGATAAGTTCTTATTCCCCATGTAGAAATTGGACCAGGACGACAAACCACAGCCTGTCACCTCTTGGACTTCATTACTGAGAAAAAACTCCACAGAGTTTAATTTGAAGAAATTCATTGAGCATTTTTACCACCCATTGGTAAGCATGCTCAGTGGTAGACAAGAACCGAGGATAAATGAGGAGATCCAAAGAATTTTACACCTCCTAGACCTCGCCAAGACTGGAGACTGGTATCTATATCAGAATCACACAGAAATCAGAATTTATGGATGTGATTTGGCTCCTTATAAGCTTCCCATATATGTTCCTGTTAGGATATTCTCCTTGGAATACATCAGGCAAATGATCAATTCAGATGACACACATTTTGTATCTTTGAAGAAGAAACAACAATTGAGAATTAAAGGGTAGATAGTATCCTTTATCTGTAACAGTTGAGCTGTCGAGGAAGAGGCAAACAAGCTACTAAAGGAAATGAATTTTGGCATTTTTTTCCCTTGGCACTATGATCCATGTGGGATTATTGCAGAAATGAGATTAAGGAATAAAATTTCCCCATATGGTCATGTGCCCAAACCAGAGATCGAGAAATTTATGAACCAAACAGAGTGGGAGGTCAACACTCTGGAAGACACTAAACAACAAAATCCTCCAACCATTTTTTCATAGACCACTACTCCACAGATACCAAAGGAGAAAAGGCCCAGAAAGGATGCCTCCCCTTCAATTACTGAAGTCTCAGTAGAGGATTTCCAGGTGTACAAGAAAAGGTCCAAGACCAGTCATACAACTGACAGATTGAGAGAGGAAGAGACACAATCTACCACAGTAGTCGAGGGAGAACACTCACCATTTTCCTCAAGTAATCAATAGATGGTGTCCACTTCTTCTTCAAAAATGCAAATCGATACTACTTTGACCACCCATCCATCACAAGGGTCTGCAAAACTGAGTATCTTTGAGAAATATGATTTAATAAAGAAGAAGAATGAGATGCTGACAAATAACACCTATGCTCAATTCTGGAAACAAATATCAACAACACAACATAGATTGCTCTCTGCTTTTGATAGGGAAAAAAGTGAGAATGCACATGGCGTTTTTGCAGGCACAAGTGCCCCATCCAAAGGAAAACTGATTACAAAAGGTCAACACTTGAGTTTGATGCCAAGCAAGTACATCTAGCTGATCATATGGATTTGCATAGACAGACTGGAGAAATGGTTTTCTCAACATTGGAAAACGCTTCCACAACCACTGCAAAATTATAGGTTTCTTTGAACAATGTTCGGACTCAACTAAAGCTGGAGAAAGTATCATCTTTTGCAAAAGGTAATAGGATCCAGTCTTTAGAAGAGATGGTACTTAAAATTGGGTATGATCCCTCGAATGTGAAAGTAGTTGAGGAACTGCTGAAGAAAAAGAACACTGACATAGCCTCCTTAAGGAATAAATTAAAACTGTCAACTATTGAAGACTCGCAAACCAAAGAGATGGAAGAGACAGAGGGTTAAAAAGAAGAAATGCTAAATTTAATCATGGAACAAAATGCACAGATCAAAGAGATGGAGGTTGAGTTGGAAATAATAGTAAAAGAAAAAGAACAGACAGAGCCCATGGAGGTCATCCCATTGAGTGCAATTCCCCTCACATGAGTTAGCACAACGACAGCATCAACAACCACCACTGCAAAACTTCCATCAGCTTCCCCAGTGACAGTTCTAGAGACATCTAAAGCTCTAGCAAAGTCAATGGAGGAAATGACTTTACAAGGAGCAGAAAATAAAAAAATGCAGCAAGAGATGGAGCATCTCCAAAAGCTTAAATCTTCTTTCCAGGCTAGCTACAACACTGAGACACACATCAAAAAAATTGAAGAAGGAGATACAAAAGTTGCAAAAACAAACAGTTGTGGGCAAAACACTAGCAGAAGCCAAGGAGAACATTTGGATGGATATCTCAAAATTCATGACAGAAATCTGGCCCCTCGTGTAGATATTGTTTGAGCAACACGAATTAGTGTTAAGGAGTAGGCAAGCCATTGACAGGATCAAGGGAGAGTTGGGAGAAATGCCCACAAGAGAAAATGAAATCATCAAGTTTCTAAATTCAAAGACTAAGGATGAGCTCGAAAGTCTGGAAATTGAGGATAGGACTGAGAATATCCTTGAAGTTAAGAAGGTCCTGACTAAAAGAGGGTTAATGTTTCAATTGGAAGAGAGAGCCCAGAACATGGATATCGGAGTTCAAAGATTCTTCAACAATATTGATGCTTTGCAAAAGAAAGGCCTTCCCAGTTTGGTGGTGTTAAATGACAAACTAATGACCATGTTCGACTACAAGCAAAATATTGCCATGGTGGCAAAGGACAGCTCCAAGTTTTCAGATATACAGGGTAGCATAATAGGTAAAGAATTTTTAGATACTCTTCAACTGGACCTCAACATCCTGTGTGGAATCAAGTATATCTTCATCACCAAGCCAAATTTCAAAAAATACACAGAAATGGATGAGGTGTGTTGAAGACTACTCAAAGTCACCATTCCTAGTCAGAAAATATGGGAGGATATATGCACTTTGATCGAGTAAGGGATGAGGTGTACAAACCAAGTCAGCATGCGGAGTAGTCAAAGTCAAGCGAATGACTCCCCAACGACCTTCCCCAAAATCGGCATGAAGAATCCGACAAATGATCAACAGTTCCTACAATTTTTCATTTTGTTAATTAATTAGTTAGATTTGGATTCTACCACATCTTGATCATTAATGACATGATCGTTTGTAATTTTTCTTATAAATACTTCAATTTTTGAAGTAGTCAGGGTTGATCTTTACGCCCAAGCAATATGTAAGCACTGTAATTTTTCTCAACAGATCTACCAGAAATAAAAAGGACATTTCACAAGATTCCTGTGTGTTAACTGTTGGTGGTGTTTACCCCTCTTCGTTGAATGTTTTTTATGTCTTCGTAATCGTTTATGTTTTCTATATCTGATCATTTAAAAGAAGTTAAAGTTGCAGAATTTATCTTTGTATACTCTGTTTCTGTCTTTTAAAGATCTAAATGTTTATCTTCTGACGTTATGATAAAGAAATTCTTAAATGATTCTTTGATATAATTGATTATCCCATCTTTCTGCTACCCATCATTTTTATTCTAAAGGATCTAATAGTTTCATTATCCTTCCCTGTGAAAACACCTTATAAAATCTGTTCTTTGGTCTCAAACTTTATAAAACAAACCCCATAGCCCAATGGATGTGTAAGCGATATTTCAGCCATTTTTATAAAACAAACAACACAGTCTTATTTATTTAACTAGCCTAATACCTAAAACCCAAAACAAAGTTAAATCCTATGGAGAGATCCCTCTCTGAAACTAGCGGGGCTAGATCCCAGTTTCGAAGTGGTTGGATATAGTTACCTCTGATAAATTTATTCTACCTCCCAACAACCTCTGGGAATTTACAGAGTGATAACAATACCAATATTACAAATAATATAACACATACCCAACATTCTCCCACTTGTTGTTTTCTTTTCATATAGGGGGTTACATGATTACATGGTCAACAATCCAAGGAAACAATTCCCATAGATCCTCTATACCAAGAGAACTTATCAGTGCTCACAAATTTTGTTAATGAATCAACAACATTCTTCAAAGTGTCCACCTTCATAAAAAACACTTCTTTTCTTCAACCATGTCTCTCACAAAGTGATATTGAGCATCGATATGATTTGTCTTTGAATGATAAGTTAGGTTCTTTTCCAAGAAGATTGCACTATGAATGTCACAATCTATCCTTATATCTTATTGTACCAACCCAATACCTGAACACAATCTCTGTAACCATACTACTTCCTTGCTTGCATGAGTGGCTTCCTGTGTTCAACTTATGTCGTTTATAGTGCCACTACAGACTGTCTTTTTCTCATCTAGCTGATTTCTCCTCCAAACAAGTTAAACCCATATCCACTTGTAGATATTCTGCGATCCAAATCTTTATCCCAATCTGCATTAACAAACCCATGTATTTCCAACACGCTATCCAATCCTAGTATTCTTTGGTAGCACAATCCATAAATAGTAGTGCCACATAAATACATGAAAACCCTTTTTACTATTTTCCAATGCTCCTTCCTCGTTTTTGACATATAAATACTCAAAAATCTCACTGCATGCGCAATGTTCAGTCTAGTACAAACCATTGCATACATCAAACCGCCAACTACACTAGCATACAGAACACAGGACATGTCCTCTTCCTCTTCTTATGTCTTGGGACACTAATCCACAGATAAATTTACACCTACAGGAATAAGAACCATGACCAATTTACATTCCTACATATTAAATCTGTGCAATCTTTTTTTGACATGTTTCCTCTAATTTAACTATAGTTTTTTGTTTTCCCAATCTCTTTTAATTTCCATTCCCAAAATTAAATTTGCACCACCAAGATCCTTCATGTCAAATTTGGAGGACAACTAAGTTTTCACATCCTGGATAATATGTTTGTTGTTTCCTATCACCAACATATCATCCACATATAAGACCAAATAAATAAGATGATCACGATTAATTTGAAATACACACAGTGATCTGCTTTGCTCCTTGCAAAGACAAGTCCCAACATATAAGTATAAAATTTTTGATACTTATATGTAGATTTCTTCCCTTCAAAACAAATCATTTTGGTTGCTTCATGTAGATTTCTTCTTAAGCACTAAATAGTGGCACATTACCCCAATTAAGGGGTAATGTGCCACACACATTACCAATTAATTGGGGTAATGTGCCACTATTTAGGGCTTAACAAATGTTGTATTCACATTCATATGTTCTAATTCAAAATAAAATGTAGCAACACTAGATAAAAAAAATGTAATTGAAGTTAACTTGGCAACATGAGAAAAAATCTCACCAAAGTCAATTCTCTCTACCTAGGAATAACCTTTTGCTACTAACCAAGCATTGTATTTCTCCACTTTTCCTTCTACATTCAACTTCTTTTTAAACACCCATTTGTTTCTAATGGGGTTTCTTCTAGTAGACAACTCCACTAGATCCCAAGCCTCATTCTTGTCCAAGGCTTCCATTTCTTCAACCATATCCTTTTTCCATAGTTTTCCATCATCTAAATCCATTGCCTCCCTAACAGTTTTAGGATCATCATCAGTGATAGACAAAACAAAATTTGAATCGAAATTAGGTGGAGTATACTTTTCGGTTTCCTTTTTTCCTTAATTGTTCTCCTCAATACTAGATTATGAGGATCTTCTTCTTCTGATTCATGTTATTCTATAGAGTCTTATTCATCGTCCTTTAACTCAAACTCTATTTTCTCTAGTTCTTTCTTCCTTGGTAGGACTTCCTATTTGACAACATATTTTATTTCTCTAAATACCACATATTGTCTATACACTACCTTCTTAGTTTTTGGTCTCCAAATCTTATACCCTTTTGAGATCATCTTTATACACAATAAAGATACACTTTTCAACCTTTTTATCTAGCTTACTCATGTTTTCCTTTGGAATGTTAACATAGGATTCACATCCAAATACCCTGAGATGTGTGAGAGAGGGTTTCTTATGAGTCCATATATCATGTGGTGTATTGTCATCCAGTGTTGATGAATGTGATCGATTAACCAGGTAACATGCATTACCCACTACCTCTGCCCAAAATTCTTGTCCTAACCCGACACCACTAAGCATGCACCTTGTTTTTTCCATCGGCATCTCGTTCATCCTTTCTCCAAATCCATTCTACTAAGGGGTATATGGAGTAGTCTTCTACCTTTCTATACCGTACTTCTTACAGAATTCTTCGAATTCATTTTCGCATAACTCTCCACAATTATCTGTCCTCGACACCTTAATTATTTTATCTATTTGATTCTCCACAAGAGGCTTAAACTCTTTAAACCTGTCAAAGACTTCATATTTCTTCCCTAGGAAATATATCCAAGTATTCCTTGAGAAGTCATCTATAAATGAGACATTGTACATAGATTTTCCAAATTATGGAACTGACACAGGTTCAAACACATCATTGTGCACCAACTATAAAATTGTCTCTTCCCTTGTTGCACTAGAGGGGAATCTTAATTCCGCTTCTCATATACATAATTTTCACAGAAATAAAAATTCAGAGAGCAGTTAGATATACCTTCAACCATACCTTTACCTTGTAGTAGTCGAAATATATTCTCTCTGATATGCCCCAGTCTTTGATGCCACAACATAGCCTTTTCTCCAGATATTGTAGGATATTTTTCTTCTTCGACTCCAATATTAGGAACAATGCAAATATTACACCCATCACTAATAATGCTTCACTGCATCTTATACATAGTTCCAATCCGAACTTCCTTCGGCAACACCATTGCTTCCCGAACCATCCTGCATGTTTCTTTTTCAAACACTAATTTTACCCCTGCATCGTCCATTTTTCGTATAGAAATCAAATTTCTGGCCAATCCTAGGATGTGCAAAAAACCAGGGAGTATTATAATCCTTCCATCCATGAGCTTCATCTTGATGTTTCCTCATCCTATGATTTTGGTTGTCAAGTCATCACTTTTGAGGGGACCTTTTAGGCCCTAATTATCATCATACATATGTATTATTAGACATTAGCCTAAGTCTAATGTAAATCAAGTAAATGCTATGTGTAATAAAGATAAAGATACTTAACTAAGGATTAGTTAGAGCTGGTATAACTTCCCCAATTATTCTTTCTATATATAAATAACCCTATAAATGGAATCCAAACTTGAAATGGATTTCCTTCCCCACATTTATCTCTTTCTTTCTTGGGATTATGTGTGTCTTGGTGTAATCTCTCTTGAATGCTTACCTCATTTGTCTGGACTACAACATTTTGCTTTTGTTGCCACATGACTTGAACTGGGAGTGAGATGCTTGTGGAATTGTTTGAAATGCGTTGAAAAGGATCCTAGAACAACATCCACACAACATCCACACTGAAGAAGCTTGCAAACAGAGAAAGAGATGAAGACTCCGAGAAGAATTGTTGAAGAACGCAGATGAAGATTTTTTGTTGACGTTGTGTAAAAGATTTCTTTGTGATGTTGTTCATAAGCGTTGATAGTATATACATGCAAAGGATGAATGACTCTTGGCATATGAATCGGCCATATCCACATGCATGTATATTGGGTTGATGTCCTAAGTAACATTATGAACCAACCCTATAGTAGCTATGTAAATATTGGTCTCAAAGTGCGTTGGTTGACTTGTCCACTCATATTTATGCTCGACGATTCTGTCACTACGCCTCAACAAATCGGAGAGAACCCAATATATGTTCAACTCAGGTCATCGACGTGATTACAATATACCTTCCAGAATGGTGGTTTTGTGTGTTTTTAGCTTCGTATGCATATGGAAAAAGACTGGTTGATTGGATCGACTAACGGACCTAGTCCATTATTATCTCAACTAGAGTCGAATTGAATAATATTCAACTGATTAGTTTAATCTACAGAGGGTTGACTAATAATATCATGTCCCACCAACAATATTGATCGTTGCTTTACTCCATCGACAAATTAACTGCAACAGATGTTCATTGTTTCTTCCGGCGTACTTTGAACTGATCGTTGTGCCTAACATTTTCTGTGTATCTTCGGGCTAATCCATATCAAAAAGTTTCATCTTTATATGGGGTCGTAAAAATCACATCAATGAAGTCATTTTAAATTGAGTCTGATGTATAGTGTATTATATGAGGGATAACTTAGTCAAGTCGAAAAAACATTAAAAAAAAACAAATAATGGTGTCACACTTCAAAAAATGAGTTATGTTTAAATAAAGGAGGGGGTTAAACATGATTCTCTAAGGTATGCGATCCCCTCCAACTATGTAATGTAAGTCGGTTCTCAATGGACAAGATTGGTTCCGTGCCAATTCGAGTCGATACCCAATCAACAACAATGTATTAGTCATAAAAGTATGGTCCCAACTAAAGTGTTTTTCCTCCTTCATGTAACATCAATGCAAATTTCACATATCCTCAAAGACCTGAAAAGCATAAATAAGCACATTCAAGTTTGATGAGTAGTAGAGAAGAAAAGTAAAAGATCGAGCATTGATCATAAGCGTGTTGGCAACAAATAAAGGCATTCAAGAGAGAGAAAATATTTTTTCAAGCACATACGAGAAATTAAAGAAAAGATGATGACAAGAACAATTAAATTGATACACCCCTTTGGTAGAAAAGTTGCATAATAGTTCTTGAGTTGTGACCTCGAAATCCAGAAAGCAGAGAAATGGTAGGTTGGCTAAAGTCCATAGGGTGTGTGTAGGGGAAAGATGAGCCCAAGACGAGCCACTCACCACTCTGAAGGCACCAGAGAGAGTATAACAATAGGATCAAGATGACCATTGTTGGGTGGGAGCAAAGCACTGCGAGAATCACTGACTACACAAGCATCTACTAGATTGAAGACAAAAGCCAAAGAGTAACAGGTCATTAGTTATCTTCACACTTTCTCAGGATGAGCAAGGATTTGAGTGTGGAGGAAATGTTGAGGGGATCTTTTAGGCCCTAATTGTCATCATACATATGTATTATTAGACATTAGCCTAAGTCTAATGTAAATAAAGTAAATTCTATGTGTAATAAAGATAAAGATACTTAACTAAGGATTAGTTGGTGCAGGTATAACTTCCCCAACTATCCTTCCTATGTATAAATAACCCTAAAGATGGAATACAAACTTGGAATGGAATTCCTTCCCCACATTTATCTCCTTATTTCTTGGGATTATGTGTGTCTTGATGTGTGTTCTAATGTAGTCTCTCTTGAATGCTTGCTTCATTTTCTTGGACTACAACAATCACCTAGGAAAACATCACCTCCATCATACCTTTCATACTCGCAAAACCACTCCCTCTAAGGATTCATATTAAAGGATGCACCTGATTCAACTAGTCATGCCTCATGATTTGCATGTGTGCTTGAAGAAGCCAAGTACACATCTCCTCTTTGTTCCTTAGAGATTTTTTCTTCTGTAGAAGGAATATATTTAGATCCCTTTCCTATCTCAACACTCTTGGATCTACATTGATTCTTGTAGTGCCCTTATTTTCCATATATAGAACATACCTTTACAAAATTTATGGGAGATTTAGATATTCCCTTATATTTAGATTTCACAGTTGAGGACTTAGATATATTTCTTTTCTGGGAGCGTCCTCTTACAAATAATGCATCTTCACTCTATCCTTTCATGTTCTTTCTTCTCATCTCCTTTGACGACAAGGATGAGACCACATCATCAAAACTTAAAGTAGTTGTATTAGTACCTATGGCCACAACCAAACTATCCCATGAGTTTGGTAAAGAACATAATAAACTAATACATTTGTCTTCATCAGAAATCTTAATATTAATAGATAATATCTAACTTACCATAGTATTGAAGGAATTCAGATGCTTTGTCATCGAGTCTCCATATTTCATCCTTAGGTTATACAACTTTTTATTTAGGAACAATTTATTTACTATCGACTTAGACTGATACAATGATCCGTATTTAGGAACGGAACGAACTAATTAACAAATTGAATACAATAAACACAGAGATATAAAGAAAAACACAGATATCCAGTGAACACTATCTTCTATTGAATAAATGAAATAGGCTGAAATTGTAAAACTACAAAATTGAAACACTTGCTCGAATGGTGGTAGCTATCTCTAAGAAGAGATGTGGTTGTTATGCACATCCGTCTAAGCATAGTGATTACAATGAGGCTCCATAGGCCTTTTTGATATTACTCATTAAATCCAAAACCCTAGACATCCAAAAAAACCTAACCCTAGAAGGTGAAACGCCAAATCTCATGTGGGCCCCTATGCATAAGTTGGTACCTCAACTTCTCGAGGTAATAACTTTTGCATACAACCTCCGTTTTAGGCACGTGATAGCCCGTTGGAAATGTATTTAAGAAAACTACACATTTCGTCATCAAAATCTGACTTTGTATACAATTTGAATTTGGCGAGCCAAAAAAACATTGTTTAAGGCTCTAAAACGGCCCTGGAAGAACAACAAGATATGCTGACATGAAAACATACAAAATAAGCCAGTTGGATTAGGTGAGAGGCCACCAGTGTCCACCTGGAATATGTGTAGGGATTCATATAGCCCCAAAAGTGTAGAACCGACAATTACAAATAAGTACAGAAGAACATGATGAACTAAAACAGACAAGAGGAGCTAGTAGGAATAGGTGGGTGGCCACCAATATCCACCTGGATCAATCCTCCCCCCTTAGGAAGCAATGGTTTCCATTGTGTTGAGTTCCCCCATCAGGTGAGGAAAGTTCTATTGGATTTGGCCCCGAGTGAGCCACTTTCCTTGGTGGAGGAGTTGCCCTGCCCTGGAAACCCGATAAAGTTGGATCCTCTATTGGCAGGTTCCCTTGACCTATGTGTCTACTATCTAATCAATGGATGCTTGTTCCATGCATTCAAGGTTGATATCTATTGGTGTCAATTGTTCAATGATCTTTGAGGTGTCCAATAATGGTGGGAAATATGGTCAAATGAAGTCCACATTGAACATTGGGTGTAGGCCAAGGAAGGGTGGAGTGTTGAGCTCAAAAGAATTGCTACCCATGACCTTGGTGATAGTGTAAGGCCCATAATGAAGTGGGTGGATATTTTGATGGGGCCCTATGAAACGTTTCTTCTGCAAGTGTAACTAGAATTTGTCTCCAACCTGAAATTGGTGTGGTACCCTGTGTTGATCAATGTGTTTCTTGTACTTAGCATTAGATTTCTACAAAATATCTTGGACCTATTGGTAGATGTGTTGAATCCTCTCAATGAATCTGGTGGCTTTGTCAGTCTCATACCGAAGATGGGAAGAGCCTGTCTGTGTGGTGGTAAGAGTTAGTGCAACATCAATGGGACCCAAGGGTTGGAATCCCAACCCCACCTGAAATGGGCTATGGTCGGTGGAGCTATGGAGATCCCTGTTGTAACTATGTTGAATATAGGGGAGACTCTCATCCCATGTACGTGTATGCTTAGAGTTTGTACATGCACAGGATGTGCACAATAATCTAATTGATGACCTTTGTTTGGCCATCTGTTTGGGGATGGAAATAAGTGGATTTAGTGATCTTGGTGTCCAACAATGACCAGAGACTCAACCAAAATATGCCGAGGAACATGTTTCCCCAGTTGCAGATGATGTTCTGTGGTATCCCAAAATGGACCCACACTCATTCGAAGAAGAGCTTGGAAGTATCTGTCGTTGTGATATTCTTCTTGCAGGCTGTGAGGATGGCCATCTTCAAAAACCGATCAATGACCACAAATAAACAGTCATTGCCTTACTTGGTGGATGGAAGACCAGACATGTAATCCATTGAAATGTATTCCCAAGGATTATCGGGAGTAGGAAGAGGGGTGTATAAGCATTGCTTCTTGATGGATGGCCTGGAAATGGCACAATAAGTGAAAGATCTGATATACTTGTTGATGTCTTGTCATATTTTTGGCCAATAAAAATAATTTTGAATGGCCATAGTTTTTTCCACGCCAAAATTTCTTGCCATCCGATTGTAGTGGGATTCCCAAATCAACTTTGCATGCTCGCTTGTAGGAAAACAAAAATGGCCTAGATGTCATAATATTCCATCCTGAATGTGAAAATTGATGACATTTGCGCCTGTACCCAAGAGCTGATAGGTGGTCTAAAAGTCCAGATCTTGCTGATAAAGTTAGGGCCACTCAGATGCCTCATGTCCACAGGAATGGAGTACAGTGGTGAGGGAAGCCAAGGACATCAACTGAGGAAGTCGGGGACACGATTTGAGATCCATGCCTTATACTTGATGTTGATATGGAACTGTTGTGGGTAGGTGGACCACTTCTGATGGTGGTCATTCTGCAATTTCCCTTGTGTCTATATGAACCGCAGAGGCTTGTGATCAGTGTGGATGATCGTCTACTTTCCCAAAATGTAATGTTTCCATTGATGACATGATTGTACGATGGAATACATATCTTTGTCATAGGTGGGGTATTTTCGGACAGTATCTGAGAGTGTCTCACTATGGTATGCCACCGGATGACCATGCTGAGAGAGAAATATGTGTACAACATAGTTAGATGCATTAGTCTCAATCCCAAACGGTTGCTTCACATAGGGAAAGGAGAGTACTAGAGCTGAGCACAAGCGATGCTTCAAATTATTGAATGCTCGTTGTTGTTCCTTGCCCCACATGAACGTTTCCTTGCCACCACCCTTGGTCACCTGGCTGAGGGCCCATGCAATATGGAAGAAACCCAACATGAACCGTCGGTAGAAGTTGGCCAGTCTGAAGAAGCTTCGAAGCTTGGTTAGTGTGGTCGAGGATGGCCAGTCACAAATGACTTGGATCTTAGTTGGATCAACGTGTACCTCATTCTCATCAACAATGTATCCCAAGTATTGGACCATGTTCATGCCAAAAGAGAATTTTTCCAAGTTGGCATATAGCTTGTGTTGTCGCAGAGTGCTCGAAATCTGTTGAATATGTTGCATGTTCTCCTCCCACATTCTGTTGAATATGAGGATGTCATCCAAATATGCCACTGCAAAAGAGTTGGTGAAGGGTATAAATACATCATCCATCAACTTCATGAAAGTGGTTGGTGCATTTGGTAATCCAAAGGGCATGACCAACCTTTCAAAGAGATGTGATTTAGATTTAAAGGTTGTCTTCCATACATTAGTTAGTTCGATGGTAACTTGGTGGTAGCCAAAATTTAGGTCAATATTGCTGAAGAAATTTGCTCCCTTGAGTTGGTCAAGAAGGTCATCAATCCTTTGAATTGGGTATCGATTCCTAACTCTGATTTTTTTTAAGGCTCTGTAATCAATGCAAAGTCACCAAGTCTCATTCTTCTTTTAGACTAGTAAAATCAGGCTTCCATAAGGGGAGGATCTGGGTCTGATATGCCCCTTTTGAAGAAGCTCCTAGATTTGACACCTGATTTCATCATTTCCCATCATCGAGCAATGATAGACTAATCCATTAGGTAGTGGTGCACTTGGAATTCGATCAATTGGATGCTTGAATTGGTAGTGTGTCGATACCCCGGTGGGTGAGGAGAAGATGTCTTTGTATTCTTCAACAATCCCTTCCACTTTCTTATGCTGCAAATAGAGGATCTGTATAGAGGCCACGGATGTGGCGACAATCTTCTACTTACTGTGACAATAGATCACAAAGAAGACGAAATTCCCGGTCTATGAAATGACCTTATTGCATTTCTTAGCAGAGATTAAAGAAATAATGGTAGGTGGCGCTACCTCTAGTATCTTGTACAATTGTATACCTAAAGTAATAATAACACTGCGGTATCTAGACTCATACACAACATTATGCTTCCAAAAATATGGTTGTCCTAAAAGAACATCACAAACTTCAAGGGGAGCAATATCACACAATACCTCATCTTTGAAAGTCTTGATGTCGTAGGGTAGACAACATTATTGGCTGACATAAAGATCTCTTCCTTGGTGAATCCAACTAATGGTGTAGGGTTGCAGGTGTACTGTCGTTGGCAGGTCTAGCTTCCCGATGACCTCTGCTGAAAATAGGTTCTTCTAACTACTGCTATCGATAATGAAATGAAGTGGAGCCCCCTTTACCCATATCTGTGAGTGAAAGAGGCATTCCCCTTCCTCTGTCTCTTCTAGTTCATTTGGCCGAACTTTGGTGGTAGCAATAGTGGCACTACGTTTAGCATCGATGATTCGCTTCCCTCCTTCAGGATTTGATTCGGAATCAGAATCGGCCTCTAACTCGGAAGATTTCAGCTCAAGCACAAGTGACTACTTGGAGCAACATTCTTTAGTGTTGTGCCAAGGGATTTTATGGTACTCACACCATTTTCCCGTGTCCTTATTCATCTTCTCATTTCCCTTCTTGTGCTATGGCTTGGACTAGTTTTCCTGAGAATGGCCATCTCTGGCATGTCCCTTGTTGAGTGGGTTGGGGCTGCCTTTTCCCTGCTTCGGTTGTGAGGAGTTTGCAGATCCAAACTATCACCTCTTCTGTTTAAATTTCTACTCGATCTTGACAGTGTATCTATAATTCATACCCAATGAGGTGATGTCCAGAAAGTCCATTTCTATTTGGATGTATCTATGCAAACAACCACGATATTTGAGCACCAAATGTCATTCAGAGTGTTTGATACTTAGTTTGGTGCGGAGCATGTAGAAAATATTGGTGAAATCCGGTACTGTCTAGTCCCTTTCTTGACGTAGGGTGGTCCATGTGGTGTACTGGTCCTCATAGCTTCCAATAGGGTATTATTGTTCTTTAATGGCATCCCGGAAGGAATCCCATGTGGGGGAAACCACAAATATTGCAGATTCCTTGATGTCCCTTTGCTTAGAGTAAGTGTCCCACCAGTCCTTAACATGGGGGATGGTCTTGAGGAGTGAAAAATTAATCCTTTCCCTATCATAAAAATTATGGACCGAAAAATACCCATCGAGCAGATTCAACCATTTATCTACAACATTCGCATCTATCAATCCTTCAAATAATGGAATATCAAAATTTACCTATACCTTGAAGGGGGTTGCATGGACGCTTGATGAAGATGCTTCTCCTGTGGGTAGTCGCTGAAGGATATGTGAAATTTTTTCCATCATTTTGTTCCTTTGTCATGCAAGGGCTTGCTCAAGCAACATTTTAAAAAGATCTCTTTCTCCATCATCTTTCTTTTCATCTCCCATGGGTTATTGTCAGGATCGGTGCGACCGATCTTGCAATGGCTTGATTGGTTCGAGTCCCAACTTCTTGTACCCAGATCTTGTCAAGGACATGCATGAAGAAAAATAAATGAAGAGAATACCACTCTAATACCATTGATCCATATTTAGGATCAGAACAAACTAATTAACAGACTGAATACAATAAACACAGAGATATGAAAAACAACACATATATCCAGTGAATAATATCTTCTATTAAATAAATGAAATTGGATGAAACTGTAAAACTGCAGAATTGAAACACTTGCTCGAATGGTGGTAGTTATCTCTGAGAAGAGATGTTGTTGTTATGTGCATCCGTCTGAGAAAAATGATTATAATGAGGCTCCAGAGGCCTTTTTTTATATTACTCGTGAATTCCAAAACCCTAGACATCCAAAAACCTAACCCTAGAAGGTGAAACGCCAAAAGTCATGTGGGCCCCTATGGGTAAGTTGGTACCTCAGCTTCCTGGGGTCGTAAATTTTTCATACGACCTCTGTTTTAGGTGCGTGATAGCTCGTTGGAAAGTTCTTTCATAAAACTACACATTTTGTCGTCAAACTTTGACTACGACTACAATTTGATTGTGGCGAGCCAAAAAAACACTGTTTAGGGCTCCAAAACGGCCCTGGAAGTACAACAAGATGTGCTGACATGAAAAAATACAAAATAATCCAGTTGGATTAGGTGAGAGGCCACCAGTATCCACCTGAAAGATGTGTAGGTCTTGTGACATCCCAAGAAGTGTAGAACCCACAATTACAAGGAAGTACAAAAGAACGTGTTGAACTAAACCGGACAAGAGGATCCAGTTGGAATAGGTGGGTGGACACCAATATCCACTTGGATCATACAAAGTTCCCGACTTATCCCATAATGCCTTGGTCGTATCTTCCCTTGGCACATTTAGTAATACTAAATCTGAGAGACAACTAAATTTTGTTCTTCACCTTCCGATCCAAATTTTTCCATTCTTCTGCTAACATTCCTATAGGTGCAGTACCCGGATCCACTAATCTTTTTCTACCAATAGATCTTCCATCTTGAGCTTCCACAACTCAATTTTTTTCCTATTAAATTTCTTGATCTCTATTTTCTAATTTCTCTCCATTTCTTTTCACATGAAGAATCAATACCATAGATCTCCCACTGTAACAAGGCTTATCATAGACTTGAGCCAAACCCATGACCACAAAGGCATTCCATTGAAGAGAATGATAGTTATGATACCAAATGTATATTTTGACCTTGTATAATTAATTAATGCAAATAGATTCTTAATAAATAAAAAAAAAGATACAATGGAACACACACACATTACACACATATTTTTACCTTAGAAACTAAACCAGGAAAATCAACAACATGTTTATATTCCCACCTCTAATCTTTCATTCATCATCATTCTTCAGTTTTTACAATACAATATACATATAGTATCTCACAACATCCAAACCCCTAATATATTTACCTAGACTAGTCAACAAACCTAATTCCTTAATTGGAATTAGAAAACCATTGGTGAAAACCATGTGTTGAAAACCGCCAAAACAGACGTAAAAAACCACCAAAACGATGTAAAAAAATAGACCAATTTTTTTTTCGAGGGCTACCGTCCCCGAACCCCCTACCCCCTAAGGCTCCCATAGGAATTTATAGTACATGGGACCAATGTTGCAAAGAATATAACACATACCCAACAAGGATCACCCACAACCTCTACTTATTATCCATTTCCATCCACAGTTGTCTAGGATGCTTAACTCTCTATGCATCCTAAAAACCTTAGTGCTCAAGAGAGAACTCATGATTTTCTTTAATGTTGTCCATAAAATTCATTCTGATCTCTATCCATAAGAGACATCCATGTGCTCACTCTCTATTGTCCAGTTCAATCTGTGAACCCGAGTGACTAAGAAAATCATAGATTTCAAGACACATATGTTCCATTTGCTAAAAATCCTACATAAACCCTAACCCTAATTTATGAATGAATCAAATGCACATGGTAATGTCTAAACGTTCCACAACAAAAACATATTTCCAAGGTGCTCCAAGGAATCTTATCACTTCCTAGACACCCATGTTTGGCATCTTGGGTTAGGCATAATCTCTGGTCACTTTTTCTTATTCACACAAGGTCCAAACGTGGCATGGAGAGTCCACCTTGAGCGTTAGTGCAACTTTGATTTGAAATCCAATGACACAGAGTATTATGATAATCCTCTTAAGGAGAGATACCATATGGAACATAATTATCATGGATTCGTTGAAGGAGGTGAATGAAGTTGTAATCCACTAGTGTTTCGAAGCACCTAAGTATGTTAATTAATTAAAAGATATTTAATTGTTACATGGATTATGTGCTTGATCAAGAATATGGAGAATTACTTCCATAATTATAAGGATATCATTAATGGGTAAGTGATATTCTAAGGCACATCAATATGCCATCAATACTCATTATACAAGCTAAGTAATAATTTAGTTAATAAATAATGTAACCAAAGGATAGTTGCATTGAGAAAAGAATTGGGCACTACAGCCAACTCAACATCCTAAGTGGCATCGTGAGCATAGACTATAATAAGTTCTACGTGACAGTGAAAACATGTGCAGAGATTAGGTTCCCATTGACATGAATTGTTATTGTCATTGCTAGATAATTGATGAGTGCAGGATAGAGGATTGAGGCATGGTAGCCTCCAGGAGTCTGATATCCATATGCACAACTGAGGGAAAGAACTGAGTTAGAAACAAGAAATCAACTTCCACACAACTATCCATGTTGGTCAAGAGAGTGGGATATAATTACCTCGATTATGGATCATATGGTATCATATAAATTCCATCCTTAATTGAGGAACTGCTTCCAAAACTTTGAACAAAATATTATAGAATGCAACATGGGAAAAGCAAGCAGAGATAAGTATGAATATTTACGAGCCAACAATGTTGAACATTAAGAAGAGAATGAGAGCTTCAAGGAACATGTTAATATGTTTAACCATAGGATGGAAGATATGGAGACGTACATGGAGACCTTTGGCCAATTGATTCCATTGATCAAGAATAAATTTAAAGAAGGAAAAGACTCCCTCATAGCAGTCATAACAAATTGGGACAAGCACAAAGTGCACCTTTTGTACCTTGGTGAGAATGTCATCCAGATGGACAACTGGCAAGAGGATAGGTTTAGGAAGATAATGAGACAACTATAATAATATTCAATATAGAAGGATAAGGCCTTGGCAAGGCTTCAAGCGTATTTCCAAGAGCATAGAGGAGAAAGGAAACATTCCAATATCATTGCATATAAAAACATTATGATTGATACCACCTTGGTAAACTCTCCTTTCGTAGACATATCTCAAGAGCATCTTGGTGAATTTGAGAAACATACTAGGGGTATTGGATCTAAAATTATAAGGCATATGTGATATTATGGAAAAGGGATAGTCAAGAGGAGACAAGTAATATTGAGCCCCATCTTTGTCACACCCTGTGCCAAGCATGAAGGCCTAGGATTTGATGGAAAAAGTGAAAAATCCTTCACCATAAAAACCATTTTTGTGAAGAAAAAAGACATGTCAGAGTTGGCTTGCTCATCATGAGAAGGAGAAACACCAGTGAATGAAGGTGGAATCCCACTAATACCTTGGCCTTGTGGTATACTGAAGGAGAGAAACAATGAGGAGAGTTCCCAGACTCAACCCACACATGCAGTCAGAGAAAACACCAAGACAATCAACAAAAGAAAGAAGAAGACAAGACTAGGAGGTCTATGTCGAACAAGAAATTTCTTGTCTATCATTTCTACAAGAAGATATGACATACCATAGACATTTGTTGGTATGCATATACATGCTCACATTGTATAAATAAAGGCCATTGTGAGGGAGACTGCTGGAAGAAGAAAGACATGTTCTGTGGGTTTGATTATTTGTAGAAATTGAGAGTCAAGAAGGCTTCTCCAATCCAACAACATACATAGAGGCACATGGAGAGGAGTATGACAAGAAATACTTGTTGTGACCATGTGAAATTTTCCACCACTACAAGTTGAGTGGAAATGGGGAAATGAAGTGTTGGTGACTTCACCTAGAGTTTCACCCCAGAAGTCACACAACAAGGAGAAGGGTGTGGAAAGTGAATATTGAAGAATATGAAGAGCTTCCTGCATCTCCATTCCAAGTGAAAGAAGTTTTCCAAGGAGATATAACATCACAAGAGAGAAGAAAAACAAATAAGAAGGATAACATGTTGATGCCAAGAGAAGCCACAACCCAATTCTTTTTTCTGGTATTCCATGTGAACAAACCCATCATGGAGTTGTGTTGGATATTGGGGCATAGAGGTCAATGACCATACAAGACTTATTGAGGACTTCTTGAGGACTCCATGATGTGCCTTGCAAGCATGTGTAGGAACGAAAGAGTTAATTCCAAACTAGGAAGCAATCGATATTAGATGAATATGGAGGCCACACTTCCTTTCATAGGATTGAGGTGCGATGGCAATGCGTTTGGATCACACTAAATAGGGAGACCAAGATTTCACTTGGATTCATGACTTCTAAGATAAACTGTCTTCAAGGAAGAGAGGGAGATGGAAATGAGTGTTGGGTCTAGATTTTGAATTTGGATATTGCTCGAAGTTGAGAGTCAATGAGAATATTTTTTCACTGCAGGAACACACAAGCCATAACTAGAGTCAGATCCATAATGGAGGACCAGAGGCAATAGTCAAAGCCATGAGCCAAATCCATAGCCAAATTTAGAGTTGTAACCATGAGCCAACATCAGACCCATGTTCCATGGAACCAAACAACATTGATTCAAATTGATTTCCTGGAGATTTTGGACACCAAAAATCCTCTCAATGCGGAGGTATGATCCGAAATGGATCCCAACTAAAGAGTGGATAAGACTCAATACTTGCAAGCAGATTGAAAATCAGAATGTATTATGTAAGCCACCTAACACAATGTAAAACAACACAAGTTTACATGGAATAAGACAAATAAGGAAGTAAGAGAAAAGTTAAAGAAAAATAATTAAAATTCACAAGGAAATGGATAGGAGAGAAGGTTATGGAATGGGAAGTGAGCCATGGTTGTCGGTCTTCCCTTACCCCCTAGATAACCCTATTTCTCCACTCTCACTCATTTTCAAAGGGATTTTTGGCCAAGGAGGAGGAGAGCATTGTAAAAACTTGAAAACTGGTAGAAAGAAGAATATTGAGCACCATTCAATTGGTTTACCCAATTGGGTTCTAGGGAAAAAAATAATCATGTGCAATGTATTTTTCCTCTACGTGTTGTGATTAATTCATCAACGTGTTTTAATTGAGCCTGCTAGATAACTCTAATTTAATTTTTGTATTTCCTTGAGTGGATATGGAATTAGTTATTGCTTCTAATATTTATAACTATGTGTGAGAATCTATTTGTAATGGTGGTATATCATGTTGGTTGAGAATAGACTATGCTCTAATTCGTTTCCTTCAAAAAATTTCATACTTGCAACAACTAGAGGACATAGACCACCCATTTATCACCTCACAGCAATTGAGAGTTGTCATTAAATAGTTTTTATGCATAAGTTACTAAGTTAAGAATTGTAATTTATCTCCCTTCTCATACTCTCTCACCTTTGGAGACGTTCCGAGTCAATTGATATTTCTTGGGCCGATTCTCCATTATCTTTGGTGAATTCCTTTGTTGTTGAGTGTCCATTTTTTTGTTGAGGTGAATTCCTTTATTGTTAGGCATCCATTTTTTTGTTAGGGAAAATTCCTTTGTTGTTGGGCATCCATTTGTTTATTGGGGACAATTCATTTATTGTTGGATGTCCATTTGTTTGTTGGAGCGATTAAATTGTTTGCTTGGGTGAATTCCACTTGTTGTTGGTAGTTTTTCATCCCTATAAGAGTTTAGATTTATTTGTTTGATCATAACTTCTACATTCATAGGAACACCCACAACCTCTACTTGTTATCCATGACCACCCATGACTTGTCCACTTGGCTCGAAGATCTATGCATCCTAAAAAACCTAGCTCTCAAGAGAGAACTCACTCTTTTATTTCTTGTTGTCCATACAATTGAGTTTGAGATCAATCCTTAGGAGATTTCCATGTCCTCACTCTCTATTTTCCAGCGAATCATGTCAACCTAAGCGACCAGGAAACACATATCATGCTTATAATAAGCTGTGAGATTATCGTGCTTGAGCACTTACTATATCGCGCCAAGAACAATGTAAACCAGTGAATATTGTACCTCATGATGTGCCAAGAACAATGTAAACCAGTGAATATTGTACCTCATGATGTGCCACTTGTTGTGCTCTATGAGAGGGAACAATACAAAACACTGAAAAGTGTGCCTGAAAATTGTACCTAATTCCGTGAAGCTATACTTATCTACTCATGTTTCCTAATCACCAGCGAATTTTTTATAACTTCAAATCTATAATTATGTGAAATTCCCGTATTCACACTAGATAACATTGCAAAATAGTGATGATAGTACCCAGTGATGTGAAACCATGGCAACACTTTGAAAAAGTACCATCCTAACTGGTCAATTGTAATCATTTGGGAGTTACAATCTTAATTGACCAGGTATTCTTATTTGGAATTTGGGAATAATAATTTTTTTAAATGAGCTTTTTTAGAATTTGGTCAGAAATTTAGGAATTGTTGGAATGGCAGATTTTTTTTTAATGATTGAGGTTATACAATAGTGTTTTAAATGTTTTCAGAATTTTTGGGTTATCAGAGGAGTGGCCACAATCTCTCACCCGCCACTTCACAGTCGATGTTTCGACGTAAAAGGCTCCCGCAATTCCCGCTTGCGCTGAGCGAAAAAATATTTCACTTCAGCAAGGAGAAGATCTCGAGGCTAGAGGACAGAGCTAACTGGAAGAATTCAAAGGACCCAATTATAATTTCCTCGTTCCAGGCTCTGTACCCACATATGGCAGGCCATCACATTGCCTCCCCACAAGCCAACGACCTTCAGGCTCGCAGTGAACTGCCGACCAAGATTGTTACCTCCGTTGCCTTATTCTTACTTCGGCAACGCCATCCAAATCGTTAGCACCAAAGTTACGGCAGGGGAGCTCCTGGCCTTCGTTATCTGTTCCGCAGCGTGGTTGCTGCACCGCAACATATGACCACAGCGGGATGGAAACATCAGGGCGGAGCTGCAAAGATATAAGCAGCATCGCACTGTACTCAAGTTGGATAGAACGATCCGCGATAACACTCTGATGTTGGGAAGATAACAGTCTGTCGTTGGATTCAGATGAAAAAAGCCATTTTGTAGATTATGTCTTTTAGAAGCTTGCATTAGAAAGGAGTGAAATCTCAAATCACATGAGAGTTTATGATGATAAAAGGGTGAGCACCACTTACAAGCCCATCCCATGAACATATTTAACATTAATTTGATAAGCTCTTATGATAAGAGGTGCAAGTGGGAATGGAAGAGGAGTTAAGGCACTCTCAATAAACGTTGTAGTGTGATTATTCCTTGCCAAGATTCATGATAATGAGAAGTATGAAGGAGAGGCCTTCAATTACAATGGTTCTAATGGTTCTTTTTATTGGGTCTGATGCTTTTGTATTTATTTCATATCTCATTTTTTTGTGATGTTGTGGAATCAAATTAGGAAATTCAAATTTGGGAGGATAGGGTTGGGTAATGCCTACATTAACATTTAATGGTATCTCAATTATAATTGATATTGAACTGGTTGATCATCTAATAATGAAAGATATTATTCATTGTTACTATATAAGTAATTAAACTATGTATTTTGTGAATTGGTGGAGGTGAGAAGAGGGATAAAGAGTTGCGAGAGCGAGATGCTCGATTTTTAGTGTTCTACCATTTCCTCTATAAAATGGACATGATCGCATGATGAATGGGATAAAAAGGCTCAAATTGAGAACAATGTGTGACATCGATGCATGGTGAAAAGTCGAAATCGCTATTTAGTTTCTAGTGATCGAGGAGTTTGAAGAGGAGGTAACCACCTTCATGCAAATACATAGGTGGAATTGCCTTGTGATGGAATCCAAATTGGGATCTCTATATTCCATGATCAATAATATAGTTTCCCATCTACAAATTCCCAAAGAGATACTATTGTCTCCTCCTCCCTTTGTCTTTGTTTTTATTGGGGATTCTTCATTTAATGACTTTTCTTTGGTAAAATAAGAGGTAATGGACATCCAACATCTGTCACATTTGGAACTAGTGATAGCTATAGCTTAAGCTCATGTTGTGGACCAACCAAATTTGGAAATGCACCTTGTCGAAGCTACTATGGATATCCGAGTGGACTTGGTAGAAGATGCCCTTTAAGGACCAGTTCTTTAAGTTTTTTTCTCAAATATGTCATGTTTTGTCGTGTTATTTTACTACTGTGTAAGTTTCCAATGTAATGAACCTGCCATTTTTTTAGTATTAAAATATGGATAGGCAAGTCTTCAACTTTATGGTGGAAGGACACTTTAATTTTGCTAGAATGTTGCGGTCAAAACTCTATATTTTTGTATTACAATGTTTGATATCTACACTGTAGTAAATATTCCATTGGAACAGTTCATCACAACAGATCTGATAAATAAAATTGAAATCTACACTGTGAAGGTTAAATTCAATTCCATAATCTTTGGTTACTGATTTTCTGCTTATGCATGAAATAGATAAATTGCGGAAAACATATAAAAGTAAAAGACATTCACACACCATCCACAAAATAACACAAATATTTTCTTTGGTAAAACCTTATGGGACAAAACCCTTCTAGAAGGTGAGGCTGCTCTACTCTCTTTTCTCTAGTATGGAAATAATGCAAGTACAAAGGAGAAGGCACTCTCTATGGAGTTACTTGAGACATGTGGCATGCTAGGCTACTACATAACATTAACCCCCTATGTTATGTTGTCTCATTTCCTACTCCCAGTTGTTCTTCTCTGCTATGGAAAAAAATACAATAACATAGAATGGAACTCCTCCTCCTAGTGGCCTGATATTTAACATAGCCCGATAGCCATCTAGGCGTAGGGTTTTGACTTCCTCAACCCTCAAATGTGATAAGGTTTATGAACTTATAGAATCATCCCTAAATTACATAAATGGCTAGCCCCATATGCGTGAGTAACAAGGGTTGACGTGGCATCCTCTCGTACCATGGTGGTCAACATAATAGGTCAACTTATGGGAGGCATAACTTTTGCATACAAGCTTCGATTGATGCAATTTTTGCACTATTGGAAAGGTCTCAATGTGTAGAATAATGTCAGGAAGTCCAAATTGTGATAGGAAAGTTTTAACCCCCCAAAATGTCATTTGATGCCTCAAAATGGCTTTTGAAGGTTTCAAGCCCTAATTTTTCAAACTGGTACCTACCATTCAAATGATCTTGCAAGTTGATTCCTCCAATTTTTTCCACTCTAAAAGCATCAAGATAGATGAAAAATATTATAATGATCCAATCCAAATCAATGATGACCAGTCCAGTCATAGCTTTTCTAATAAAAATAGAATTGTTATTGAAAAAAAAATCGTACTATGTTAAAATATACTCATCTTTCTTATATATTATGTATATAGTATTCCATCAAAAACCTATGAATTATACTGTTTTTTTCTTTATTTTTATTGTACATATAAAATGAGGTTCACTCTATAACATTATTTAGTATGGAATTTTATGTTAATAATTGAAAATGAAAGAAAAACTACAATCTATATAAGTATTGAAATGAAAGAAAAAATACAATTGGTAAAAGTGAAAAAAAAACAACAACAATAAAATTCACCTATTTTTTTCTAAATAACTAAATTTTGATACCTTTATTTTTTTTTCTTCATAAATATTTAATCAATTTTGGGATTATATGAATTAATATGTAATATTTATACATACTTAATGAGTTTTTTTGTCAAGTAATATATAATTTTTATTCAGTTATGAATGGATGAATAATTCCCTATATGGGGTGGTCGGGGTGCATTGTAATAATGAAGCCACCACCCACTAAGATGCCTATCCTCCATTCTCTTGGACATGTGGTTGGCATGCAATCTACCACTAGTAAACATTTGAACCCGTGGTAGAATTTATTGATGAAGAAGGTGATGGAATTGATGGTTAACAATCCAAAGCAAGTAGGGTCATCTATAAGTAGTTTTCATCCTAGATTGTTTGATTTGATTGCAATAATTATTAATGCAAGAGGAACTTCTTGGATAATTGGGCTAGATGTCTAATTTAGATTGTTTCTCAAAGTAAAAATATAACTAAATCTATAAGATCACTGAGGGTGTTACTCTGTTTATTTGGTGTCCTAGTGATTTTGGGTAGTCATTGGTATAGTCATAAATATTATGCTTCAGTTTGGACCTAGTGGGATTCCACTTGGGATTCGATAGGGTCTTTAAGCATGTGGCATGTGGAGTTTGTAATTCTAAGGCATGTGGAGTCTGTGGAAAGAATGTGACCCCAACCCAATTTATGTGTTTATAAGAAGGGGAGAAAACCCATAATCGAGGGTGAAGTAGAGGGAGGTAGAGATAGAGGTAGAGGTAGTTGATGGTGGCTCCATTGGATTATCATGCATTGGTATTGGGGGACAATTTTCTAAAGTTTTCCAAGGCAGTTCTAGTCCCACACAAGAGTTTCTTGATGTTCTTGGATGAAGCCAAAATGCCAAGTATTCCCATGACGACAAAGAGGAAGCTTGGATGAATTCGAAGGATATTTGCAATCAAGTTGATTGAGAGAGTTGGTGGAAGTGTGGACAAACCTTGTGACGTGGTGCAGGAGGAAGAGGCAATTTCGACCATGGTGACCTTGGGAGGATTGGGCCAAATAGAGTGAAGGTTGAAAACAATGGAGACATTGGTGAAGTCTGTCTTGGAGAATAAATGCTAGCTATGGATATTGCGGTGCTAGAAGAAAGAGGGTGAAGATGAGAAGTCAACCCTTTCCACACTTTTGAAGGTCATTACAGAGGAGATGCAACCTGAGTCACCTTGCTACCAACATAGGTCATTACTTTTGAAGGTTCAGGCAAATCGGTTCGATTACTCATTTGCAGCAAAAAGTCTAAGTTCTTAAACATAGTAGTACATGGAGGAACTCACTCAGCTAGACTTGGATTTAGATGTAGAAGAAGTCGGAATGTAGTACCATGACCCTAGAACCATTGTGAATTTTTGTAGGAAATCCATGGGGATATATATGACTTTCAACTAAGTGCATAATGACTTGAGGAGTTGGGATGCACACTGAAGGAATTCAGGTTTTTATTCAAACACTTATGCACAAAGCACAAGTTAGACATTATGTATGCCAATAGCCTTAGAGACAGCTATTGGGTACACTCCATTTACTAAGTAGATCGAGAGTTGGCACGTTGCAATGGAGCAGGAAGCATGGCCTTGGGTACCTCACGAAGAGGTTCCATTGCAAACTTGGTGATATAGATTGATGTGAAGAAGGTAGTGTGGTGTGGGGTGTCTTATGAAAAGGTGTTGCAATAGATTTGGATAAGTGACTCAGTGGGAGAACACCATGGTGAGTTTCCAAAGTCGAGCCATGAGATGAGTTGGTTTGGGATACTCCCACTTTGAATGAGTATGTGAGTGGTGTGTAGGTCGAGCTAGCCGACGTGATGTTAAGATGAACTTGTGGGAGAGACAACCTCACCTCAACATGGTGACGATAGTAGTTGGTGTGTTGGGTTGACGACAGAAGTTGGTTTCCTAACACTAGTAGATTGGCAAGCTGGACTGGTGAGGTGACCTGAAAATTAGGTGCAAGGAGTAGGACCTTTCCTCAGTCTTTGAGGTTGGACATGGTGATGGAAGTGCAGGTATAAAAGATGGATTTTGGGCATGGGGAGGTGATCCGGATTTATGCAATAACACAATGAAATACAAAAATACACATAAACGCAGATATGCAGCGGAAGTAAAACCTCATTTCATTAACAACAAATGACTGAAATATGATTACAGATAGAATGGAAATAAAATAGCTCGGGCACTGGTAGCTTATCTCTGAGAAGAGATGTGGCGGCTATTGGCCTATGAACTCTGTGTTACAATGAGGCTCAAAGGCCTATATATTATTGAGAAACAATGGAAAACCCTAAGCATCCAAAAACCTAACCCTAGGAGATGAAACACCAGAATATGGGCCCCATTGGGGTAAATTGGTACATCAATTTCCTGGGGTCGTAACTTTGGCATACTATCTCCATTTGACGCACATGATACATCGTTAGAAAGATCTATCTGAGGACTACACTGCTCACAATGAATATTGAGTCTAGAATGAACTCATATTCCAGGATTCATGCCCAAAAAACGTCGTTTAGGGCCTCAAAACGGCTCCGGAAGTTCAGGACCCGAAAAACTACTAAAAATAATAAATTGTGCTACAATTAAGGAAATTGAAAAACTACAAGAAGCAATGGTGTCGGTCCAAGTGGAATATGCGGGTGGCCACCAATATCCACCTGGATTATTCCTCCCCCCTTAGGAAGCAATGGTCCCCATTGCATTGAGTTCCTCCATGAGATGAGGAAACTTCTGTTGAACTTGGTCTCTGGTGAGCCACTTGCCCTGTTGAAGGACTTAGCCTACTTTGACAACTCGATATAGCTGGATCCTCTGTTGGAAGGTGTTCTTGATATGTGTGTCGATAATCCGATCATTTGTGGCTTGTTCCATGCAATCTGGGTTTAACTCTGTTGGTGTGAGTTGTTCTGCCATGTTGGATGTGTCCAGTAGAGGTGGAAAGTAGCTTCGAAGGTAGTCGACATTGAACAATGGGTGCAGACCAAGGAATGGTGGAATACTGATCTCAAAGGCATTGTCCTCTACAACCTTGGTGATGGTGTATGGCCCATATTGGAGTGGGTGAATCTTGTGGTAGGGTCCAGCGAGGTGTTCCTTTTGCAAATGTAGCCACACTTTGTTGCCCACCTAGAAGTTGTGTGGCACCTGATGTTGATCATGTCTCTACTTGTACTTAGCATTGGCTTTGTCCAAGATGTCATGAACCTGTTGGCGGATGTGTTGAATGCGCTCAATGAAGTTGTTTTCCTTGTCAACCTTAGACTGGACATGGGCTGAATCTGCTTAAGTAGCCACAAATGGCATGGCTACATCAATGAGACATAGTGGCTGGAATCCCAAGCCCACCTGAAAGGGGTTGTGGCTGGTTGAGCTATGGAGAGCCCGGTTGTAGTTGTGTTTTACATAGGGGAGGCTCTCATCCCATCTACGTGGATTCTTTGAGTTGTACATGCGTAGAATGTGTACAATCATCCGGTTGACGACCTTTGTCTGGCCATCAGTTTGCGGATGGAAAGTTGTGGACTTGGTGAGCTTGGTGTCCAGTATCGACTAGAGGCTGGACCAAAATGTATTGAGGAACCTACTATCCCGATTTGAGATTATAGACTGTGGGATCCCAAAGTGTACCCACACTCACTCAAAGAAGAGTTTAGCAATGGCTTTTGCTGTGATATTATTCTTGCAGACCATCATAATGGACATCTTCGAGAATCTTTCGATGACCACAAAAACACAGTCATTGCCATGCTTAGTAGAAGGAATGCCTAACATGTAATCCATGGAGATGGATTCCCAAGGTCGACTAGGGGTGGGCAACGAAGTATAGAGGCCTTGCTTCTTGATGGTCAGTTTGAAAATGGCGCAAGCAATGCAGGACTTGATGTACTTTCCAACATCCTGTCAAAGGTTCAACCAATAGAAATACTTTTGCAGCACTGCCATGATTTTCTCGACCCTGAAATGCCAATGACCCAACTGTAGTGTGCCTCCCAAATCATCTTGGCACGCTCGCTTGAAGGAACACAAAGATGTTGCAGGTGACATAGCAGGGCATTTTGGAGGTGAAAATTGGGAACGTGCTTACCCTCCAAGAGCGTATTGTATGTGTGGCCGAATTCTGGATCAATTTTGTAGAGAAGTGGCCAATCGGAAGTCTCGTTCCCACAAGAGTTGAGCACCATGGTTAGATCCATGATAGGGGGTCGGCTAAGGTAGTCTGCAACATTATTGGTGCTTCCTTTCTTGTACTTAATGTTAAAATGAAATTGTTGCAAGTATGTGGACCACTTCTGATGGTGATAGTTCTGCAACCTCCCTTGTGCTTGTATGAACTACAAGGGTTGGTGGTCTGTGTGGATGATCGTTTCCTTTCCCAAAATGTAATGCTTCCATTGTCGGCAAGCCTGCACAATGGAATACATCTCCTTGTCATAAGTGGGATACTTTCGTACTGTGTTAGAAAGTGTCTCACTATGATATGCCATTGGATGCCCCTATTGAGTAAGGACTGCCTCAATAGCATAGTCGTAGGCATCCGTCTCGATTTCAAATGGTTGTTGCAAGTTTGGTAATGTGAGCACTATTGTAGAGCAGAGACGATGCTTCAAATCGTCGAACGTCTTCTGTTGAGATTCAGACCAAAAGAATTTTTCTTTCACTCCTCCCTTGGTGACTTGACTCAAGGGCCAAGTGATATGAGAGAATCCCAACACAAACCTGTGGTAGAAATTGGCAAGACCCAAAAATATACAAAGATCTCTTATCTCTGAAAATGGGGTAGCTTATCTCTGAAAAGATAGAGATGTTGACTATGCTTCCTTCACAAGAAGATTTACATCACACTCCATTGCATGCTTAAAGGGCCTCCTTCACCTCAATTATATAGGAGAGAGCGAGAGAGAACAATTATATAGAAGAGAGCGAGAGCAGAACAATGATAAAAGGGTGAGAACCACTTACAAGCCCATCCCATGAACATATTTAGCATTAATTTGACATGCTCTTATGATAAGAGGTGAAGTGGGAATGGAAGAGGAGTTAAGGCACTCTCAATAAACGTTGTAGTGTGGTTATTCCTTTCCAAGATTCATGATAATGAAAAGTATGAAGGAGAGGCCATCAATTACAATGGTTCTAATGGTTCTTTTTATTGGGTTTGATGTTTTTTGTCTTTATTTCATATCTCATTTTTTTGTGATGTTGTGGAATCAAATTAGGAAATTCAAATTTGGGAGGATAGGGTTGGGGTAATGTCTATGTTAACACTCAATGGTATTTCAATTATAATTGATATTGAACTAGTTGATCATCTCATAATGAAAGATATTGTTCATTGTTACTATATAAGTAATTAAACTATGCATTTTGTGAATTGGTGGAGGTGAGAAGAGGGGTAAAGAGTTGCGAGAGAAAGATGCCCGACTTTTAGTGTTCTACCATTTCTTCTATAAAATGGACATGATCGCATGATGAATGGGATAAAAAGGCTTAAATTGAGAACAATGTGTGACATCGATGCATGGTGAAAAGTCGAAATCCCTATTTAGTTGCTAGTGATCAAGGAGTTTGAAGGGGAGGCAACCACCTTCATGCAAATACATAGGTGGAATTACCTTGTGATGGAATCCAAATTGGGATCTCTATATTCCATGATTAATAATATAGTTTCTCCTATACAAATTCCCAAGGAAATACTATTGTCTCCTCCTCCCTTTGTCTTTGTTTTTATTGGGGATTCTTCATTTAATGACTTTTCTTTGGTAAAAGAAGAGGTAATGGACATCTAACATCTGTCACATTTGGAACTAGTGATAGCTATATCTTAAGCTCATGTTGTGTACCAACCAAATTTGGAAATGCACCTTGTCGAAGCTACTACGGATATCCGAGTGGACATGGTAGAAGATGCCCTTTAAGGACCAGTTCTTTAAGTTTTTTTCTCAAATCCGTCATGTTTTGTTGTGTTATTTTACTACTGTGTAAGTTTCCAATGCAATGAACCTGCCATTTTTTTAGTATTAAAATATGGATAGACAAGTCTTCAACTTTATGGTGGAAGGACACTTTAATTTTGCTAGAATGTTGCGGTCAAAACTCTATAATTTTGTATTGCAATGTTTGATATCTAAACTATAGTAGATATTCCATTGGAACAGTTCATCACAACAGATCTGATAAATAAAATTGAAATCTACACTATGAAGGTTAAATTCGATTCCATAATCTTTGGTTACTGATTTTCTGCTTTTGCATGAAATAGATAAATTGCGGAAAACATATAAAAGTAAAATACATTCACACACCATCCACAAAATAACACAAATATTTTCTTTGGTAAAACCTTATGGGAGAAAACCCGTCTAAAAGGTGAGGTTGCTCTACTCTCTTTTCTCTGGTATGAAAATAATGAAAGTACAAAGGAGAAGGCACTCTCTATGGAGTTACTTGAGACATGTGGCATGCTAGGCTACTACATAACATTAACCCCCTATGTTATGTTGTCTCATTTCCTACTCCCAGTTGTTCTTCTCTGCTATGGAAAAAAATACAATAACATAGAATGGAACTCCTCCTCCTAGTGGCCTGATATTTAACATAGCCCGATAGCCATCTAGGCGTAGGGTTTTGACTTCCTCAACCCTCAAATGTGATAAGGTTTATGAACTTATAGAATCATCCCTAAATTACATAAATGGCTAGCCCCATATGCGTGAGTAACAAGGGTTGACGTGGCATCCTCTCGTACCATGGTGGTCAACATAATAGGTCAACTTATGGGAGGCATAACTTTTGCATACAAGCTTCGATTGATGCAATTTTTGCACTATTGGAAAGGTCTCAATGTGTAGAATAATGTCAGGAAGTCCAAATTGTGATAGGAAAGTTTTAACCCCCCAAAATGTCATTTGATGCCTCAAAATGGCTTTTGAAGGTTTCAAGCCCTAATTTTTCAAACTGGTACCTACCATTCAAATGATCTTGCAAGTTGATTCCTCCAATTTTTTCCACTCTAAAAGCATCAAGATAGATGAAAAATATTATAATGATCCAATCCAAATCAATGATGACCAGTCCAGTCATAGCTTTTCTAATAAAAATAGAATTGTTATTGAAAAAAAAATCGTACTATGTTAAAATATACTCATCTTTCTTATATATTATGTATATAGTATTCCATCAAAAACCTATGAATTATACTGTTTTTTTCTTTATTTTTATTGTACATATAAAATGAGGTTCACTCTATAACATTATTTAGTATGGAATTTTATGTTAATAATTGAAAATGAAAGAAAAACTACAATCTATATAAGTATTGAAATGAAAGAAAAAATACAATTGGTAAAAGTGAAAAAAAAACAACAACAATAAAATTCACCTATTTTTTTCTAAATAACTAAATTTTGATACCTTTATTTTTTTTTCTTCATAAATATTTAATCAATTTTGGGATTATATGAATTAATATGTAATATTTATACATACTTAATGAGTTTTTTTGTCAAGTAATATATAATTTTTATTCAGTTATGAATGGATGAATAATTCCCTATATGGGGTGGTCGGGGTGCATTGTAATAATGAAGCCACCACCCACTAAGATGCCTATCCTCCATTCTCTTGGACATGTGGTTGGCATGCAATCTACCACTAGTAAACATTTGAACCCGTGGTAGAATTTATTGATGAAGAAGGTGATGGAATTGATGGTTAACAATCCAAAGCAAGTAGGGTCATCTATAAGTAGTTTTCATCCTAGATTGTTTGATTTGATTGCAATAATTATTAATGCAAGAGGAACTTCTTGGATAATTGGGCTAGATGTCTAATTTAGATTGTTTCTCAAAGTAAAAATATAACTAAATCTATAAGATCACTGAGGGTGTTACTCTGTTTATTTGGTGTCCTAGTGATTTTTGGTAGTCATTGGTATAGTCATAAATATTATGCTTCAGTTTGGACCTAGTGGGATTCTACTTGGGATTCGATAGTGTCTTTAAGCATGTGGCATGTGGAGTTTGTAAGTCTAAGGCATGTGGAGTCTGTGGAAGGAATGTGACCCCAACCCAATTTATGTGTTTATAAGAAGGGGAGAAAACCCATAATCGAGGGTGAAATAGAGGGAGGTAGAGATAGAGGTAGAGGTACTTGATGGTGGCTCCATTGGATTATCATGGATTGGTATTGGGGGATAATTTTCTAAAGTTTTCCAAGGCAGTTCTAGTCCCACACAAGAGTTTCTTGATGTTCTTGGATGAAGCCAAAATGCCAAGTATTCCCATGACGACAAAGAGGAAGCTTGGATGAATTCCAAGGATATTTGCAATCAAGTTGATTGAGAGAGTTGGTGGAAGTGTGGAAAAACCTTGTGACGAGGTGCAGGAGGAAGAGGCAATTTCGACCATGGTGACCTTGGGAGGATTGGGACAAATAGAGCGAAGGTTGAAAACAATGGAGACATTGGTGAAGTCTGTCTTGGAGAATAAATGCTAGCTATGGATACTGCGGTGCTAGAAGAAAGAGGGTGAAGATGAGAAGTCAACCCTTTCCACACTTTTGAAGGTCATTACAGAGGAGATGCAACCCGAGTCACCTTGCTACCAACAGAGTTGCAAAGAGGTTCAGGCAAATCGGTTCGATTACTCATTTGCAGCAAAAAATCTAAGTTCTTAAATATAGTAGTACGTGGAGGAACTCACTCAGCTAGACTTGGATTTAGATGTAGAAGAAGTGGGAATGTAGTCCCATGACCCTGGAACCATTGTGAATTTTTGTAGGAAATCCATGGGGATATATGAGTTTCAACTAAGTGCATAATGACTTGAGGAGTTGAGATGCACACCGAAAGAATTTAGGTTTTTGTTCAAACACTTATGCACAAAGCACAAGTTAGACATTATGTACGCCAATAGCCTTAGTGGTGGCTATTGGGTACATTCCATTTACTAAGTAGATCGAGAGTTGGCACGCTGCAATGGAGCAGGAAGCATGGCCTTGGGTACCTCACGAAGAGGTTCCATTGCAAACTTGGTGATATAGATTGATGTGAAGAAGGTAGTGTGGTGTGGGGTGTCTTATGAAAAGGTGTTGCAATAGATTTGGCTAAGTGACTGAGTGGGAGAACACCATGGTCAGTTTCCAAAGTCGAGTCATGAGATGAGTTGGTTTGGGATACTCCCACTTTGAATGAGTATGTGAGTGGTGTGTAGGTCGAGCTAGCCGACGTGATGTTAATATGAACTTGTGGGAGAGATGACCTCACCTCAACATGGTGACGATAGTAGTTGGTGTGTTGGGTTGACGGGAGAAGTTGGTTTCCTGACACTAGTAGATTGGAAAGCTGGACTGGTGAGGTGACCTGAAAATTAGGTGCAAGGAGTAGGACCTTTCCTTAGTCTTTGAGGTTGGACATGGTGATGGAAGTGCAGGTATAAAAGATGGATTTTGGGCATGGGGAGGTGATCCGGATTTATGCAAGAACACAATGAAATACAAAAATACACATAAACATAGATATGCAACGGAAGTAAAACCTCATTTCATTAACAACAAATGACTGAAATATGCTTACAGATAGAATGGAAATAAAATAGCTCGGTCACTGGTAGCTTATCTCTGAGAAGAGATGTGGCGGCTACTGGCCTATGAACTCTGTGTTACAATGAGGCTCGAAGGCCTATATATTATTGAGAAACAATGTCTTAGCGATATTTCTTGTCTCGGGCCTAAGAGTGTTCAGATCTACAAGTGGCGCGAAAAACGTTCGAGCACAGCACACAGAAGAAGTCCTATTCGGACTTAAAATCAAGTGAGCAGGCATTTCATTCTTCAGCGGAAAGAATTCGGCGACAGAGAAAAATAGCGGTTGATGGGAAATCGCAGGTTATCCGAGTCGCACCAAGTATGGCACAAAAATGTTTTCGAGAGGCGTCAATCACGATCAGCATAAGCGCAATAGTCATTTCTCGAACTCGGGGTTCGTGAGTTCGAAGGGCGCACCATGTCTTTTGGTTGCGCGATATTACGAGTTACGAAAAGTGCCCGGAGGGGGTCAACCTACGCTGGCTATTGCGTCTCGGGACTTCGTGAGGGAAGGATGCTAAAGTTCAATACTCCAACTTGCGAAGCCGCGAGTTGCAAGAGGCGTTAGTACTCTGGCCCTAGCCGACGGTTACATGTAAAGAGCGCTGACCAAGAAGGCGCCCGGTTCGTGTCGCTATCTCGGGGGGTGAGAGTTTTAAAAGGGGAGCCGAGGGTATTCGACCCACGAACTCACAAATTGCGAAGTGAAAAGAGATTTTAATGATGGGCTCACAATATCACAGAGGTGATCTCAGTCGTCCATCCATAGGGACGCATGGCGCGTGACCAAGGCATGTCGTCGTTTCGCCTATCGTAGCTTTAAAGCATGAAAGGAAGCCTCCTCCTTGCCGCGAGACGTGAAGTGACGAGAGCGTCCAGGACCTGGGACCCACAGCGTTGTCGGGAGAATTCAGAACCATTTTATCTAGAAGGGTGCATGGCGCCAGATTAAGCCTTCTTGGCGTTTCGTTCATCGTGATTACAAGAAGCAAGGATTAACTCCTTCCATTCGCGAATGTCGAAAGCTCTTTGGGAATAAGCACATGGTCATAGCCCGTGGTCACTTGGGGGACAATAGAAGGAACTGCGCAAAGGGCCAAAGCGTTGGGTTTAGCTGCAAAAGGGATCATTGTGTTCTCCAAGTGCCGGTTCGACTTTATTTCAATCCTGATACTTGCTTGGAAAGAATGAAGAGGAGAGGGGGTAGTTGAAACCTCGCCTTACTCATTAATTGTGAGGTATGGAGGTCCCAGCAGGAAGTCCACCCACGATGGTCCTTTGCATTGGTTTTCCCACAGAAGCCATGCATATGTCCTCGACTAGCCAGAAGAACCTGCACACACCAAGTCAACATTCAAGGGGGCTCAGCTACCACCTGGCGCGAGCCATGCTGAATTAAAGCGACGTATGACAGGGGAAAAAAAAACAGATTTGATTGAAGAGACGCCTCTGCTGGGCGAAATGGGTTCAGGAGTATATGTAGGCAGTTTTTCCATTTTTGTAAGGATCGATGGTTGAGAAGAGCTCCCTACTGTAATGTTTTAACAACTATTCTAGCTTTCAGCTTATGCATCTGTATATGAGATTTCTTGTTTTATGAGAGACAGTTCTTCTTACTCCATCTAATTTTCGTCTCATGCTAAGAGAGTTCGTGATTGAATGAGTCGCGCGAGTTATTGAGGTTATGTTATGATAAAAGATTTATTGTTGCATTGCTGCATTCTCTGGTTTTGCGTTTGAATGTAAGATGATATCGCATTTGGATGTCTTCTTCCTCAGTCTATTAGAAACCTGTTGTTTATAACAAACCTCCACTTTTCTCTTGTACAAGTATCCCGCCTGTTCACCCTTTACTACAACTCACTGTCTGAAGTTTACGCAAGACCTCACTTGTTCATGCATACCTGGCCTAGTTTCAAAGTTGGAACGCTATTGTTTTGAGTTTCCCACCATTCAATCACCCATCTATGAACAACCGTGACATAAAATTGATGGGCGTCGGGCTCTGCTCCTGCAAGAAATCCAGGAGTGACTTCCGTCGCCAACATTTCTGGCGCCGTTGCCTTATGTACGCCAATAGCCTTAGTGGTGGCTATTGGGTACATTCCATTTACTAAGTAGATCGAGAGTTGGCACGCTGCAATGGAGCAGGAAGCATGGACTTGGGTACCTCACGAAGAGGTTCCATTGCAAACTTGGTGATATAGATTGATGTGAAGAAGGTAGTGTGGTGTGGGGTGTCCTATGAAAAGGTGTTGCAATAGATTTGGCTAAGTGACTTAGTGGGAGAACACCATGGTCAGTTTCCAAAGTCGAGTCATGAGATGAGTTGGTTTGGGATACTCCCACTTTGAATGAGTATGTGAGTGGTGTGTAGGTCGAGCTAGCCGATGTGATGTTAAGATGAACTTGTGGGAGAGATGACCTCACCTCAACATGGTGACGATAGTAGTTGGTGTGTTGGGTTGACGAGATAAGTTGGTTTCCTGACACTAGTAGATTGGCAAGCTGGACTGGTGAGGTGACCTGAAAATTAGGTGCAAGGAGTAGGACCTTTCCTTAGTCTTTGAGGTTGGACATGGTGATGGAAGTGCAGGTAAGATGGATTTTGGGCATGGGGAGGTGATCCGGATTTATGCAAGAACACAATGAAATACAAAAATACACATAAACATAGATATGCAGCGGAAGTAAAACCTCATTTCATTAACAACAAATGACTGAAATATGCTTACAGATAGAATGGAAATAAAATAGCTCGGTCACTGGTAGCTTATCTCTGAGAAGAGATGTGGCGGCTACTGGCCTATGAACTCTGTGTTACAATGAGGCTCGAAGGCCTATATATTATTGAGAAACAATGTGTTAGCGATATTTCTTGTCTCGGGCCTAAGAGTGTTCAGATCTACAAGTGGCGCGAAAAATGTTCGAGCGCAGCACACAGAAGAAGTCCTCTTCAGACTTAAAATCAAGTGAGCAGGCATTTCATTCTTTAGCGGAAAGAATTCGGCGACAGAGAAAAATAACGGTTGATGGGAAATTGCAGGTTATCCGAGTCGCGCCAAGTATGGCACAAAAATGTTTTCGAGAGGCGTCAATCACGATCAGCATAAGCGCAATAGTCATTTCTCGAACTCGGGGTTCGTGAGTTCGAAGGGCGCACCATGTCTTTTGGTTGCGCGAGATTACGAGTTACGAAAAGTGCCCAGAGGGGGTCAACCTGCGTTGACTATCGCGTCTCGGGACTTCGCGAGGGAAGGATGCTAAAGTTCAATACTCCAACTTGCGAAGTCGTGAGTTGCAAGAGGCGTTAGTACTCTGGCCCTAGCCGACGGTTACATGTAAAGAGCGCTGACCAAGAAGGCGCCCGGTTCGTGTCTCTATCTCAGGGGGCGAGAGTTTTAAAAGGGGAGTCGAGGGTCTTCTACCCACGAACTCACGAATTACGAAGTGAAAAGAGATTTTAATGATGGGCTCACAATATCACGGAGGTGATCTCAGCCGTCCATCCATAGGGACGTGTGGCGCGCGACCAAGGCATGTCGTCGTTTCGCCTATCGTAGCTTTAAATCATGAAAGGAAGCCTCCTCCTTGCCGCGAGACGCGAAGTGAAGAGAGCATCCAGGACCTGGGACCCACAGCGTTGTCGGGAGAATTCAGAACCATTTGATCTAGAAGGGTGCGTAGCGCCAGATTAAGCCTTCTCGGCGTTTCGCTCATCGTAATTACAAGAAGCAAGGATTAACTCCTTCCATTCGCGAACGTCGAAAGCGCTTTGGGAATAAGCACAGGGTCATAGCCCGTGGTCACTTGGGGGACAATAGAAGGAACTGCGCAAAGGGCTAAAGCGCTGGGTTTAGCTGCAAAAGGGATCATTGTGTTCTCCAAGTGTCGGTTCGACTTTATTTCAATCCTGATACTTGCTTGGAAAGAATGAAGAGGAGAGGTGGTAGTTGAAACCTCGCCTTACTCATTAATTGTGAGGTATGGAGGTCCCAGCAGGAAGTCCACCCGCGATGGTCCTTTGCATTGGTTTTCCCACAGAAGCCATGCATATGTCCTCGACTAGCCAGAAGAACCTACACACACCAAGTCAACATTCAAGGGGGCTCAGCTACCACCTGGCGCGAGCCATGCTGAATTAAAGTGACGTATGACAAAGGAACAAAAAACAGATTTGATTGAAGAGACGCCTCTGCTGGGCGAAATGGGTTTAGGAGTATATGTAGGCAGTTTTTCCATTTTTGTAAGGATCGATGGTTGAGAAGAGCTCCCTACTGTAATGTTTTAACAACTATTCTAGCTTTCAGCTTATGCATCTGTATATGATATTTCTTGTTTTATGACAGACAGTTCTTCTTACTCCATCTAATTTTCGTCTCATGCTAAGAGAGTTCGTGATTGACTAAGTCGCGCGAGTTATTGCGGTTATGTTATGATAAAAGATTTATTGTTGCATTGCTGCATTCTTTGGTTTTGCGTTTGAATGTAAGATGATATCGCATTTGGATGTCTTCTTCCTCAGTCTGTTAGAAACCTGTTGTTTATAACAGACCTCCACTTTTCTCTTGTACAAGTCTCCCGCCTGTTTACCCTTTACTACAACTCACTGTCTGAAGTTTACACAAGACCTCACTTGTTCATGCATACCTGGCCTAGTTTCAAAGTTGGAACGCTACTGTTTTGAGTTTCCCACCATTCAATCACCCATCTATGAACAACCATGACATAAAACTGATGGGCGTCGGGCTCTGCTCCTGCAAGAAATCCAGGAGTGACTTCCGTCGCCAACATTTCTGGCGCCGTTGCCGGGTACGAAGTTGAATATTTTCCCCGGGATTGAACGACAATGATTAACTGATTCTGAAGGTGCATGAGATATCAGAATTATCAAGATTGCTGCTGTGCACGTGGCGACTCCATTGTGACGACTCCGCTAGGGAGAACCTGATCTATCAATTGTGGCTTTCAGAGGCAAACACACGCGGTCACATCCACAGTTGCCCCTAGCTACGCCTGAAATCGATCCAAAGGTGGTTCTCAGAAAAGGAAAGGCCCCTGAAGAAGCAACTTCCACCGCCGAAATAGGTAATCTGCCATCTCCTTCTGTAAGAACCCCATTTTCTCCTCCTCAGTTTCTTAGTAGACCTCCTTCACAAGTTTCCCGTTTCCTGGATTTTGGGAGTGTTCCTGCTGAGTTTTCCCCTCCTGGTCTGGGATTGGAGGGAGAAATCCTTGTCACTCCCCTCTCCTCTGAAGCTGTACCTTGGCGTAGACCCACGACCACAGAAGATTTCCCCACTCCTGCACAAGGAGGAGCACCTGCTGACTTGATCTCATTAGCTTTCTCCTTAAATCCTCTCTCATTTCCCATAGCCCCTTTGCGAACTCCTTCTCCTCCAAGTTCTCCTCCACCTAATATTCCTATGGTTGGTGCTAATCCCCCTATGACCAGAATGGAAGCTATAATAGCCACTAGGTATGCTCCCCTTGTGTTACCTCAGCCCCTCAATGCCCTCCCGGTAGATGGTTACCTCAAGAAGCTGCCCAAGTTTACAGGCGAGGGGGACATAGTTGTTGAAGAGCACCTAGCATCCTTTTATACCTTCGCGAATGATAATGTTATCATGCACTCGGATGTATGGATGAGAATTTTTGTCCACAGTCTCGAAGGAGAGGCTAGAAAATGGTTCAAGGCCCTGCCTCCTGGATCTATTGATGGGATCGAAGCACTAGACAATGCCTTTTTGAGACAATGGGGAGATAAAAAAGATTTCATGTATTACATGACAGAGTTTGGGTCGTTGAAGAGAAAGGAAGGAGAGTCTGTCTCCGACTTCTCCAAAATATTTAATAAAATGTACAACAGAATCCCTACTGAGATAAAACCCTCCGAAGCTTCTACAAAGATCACTTACTCCAACGCTTTTGATCTTGATTTCTGCCTACTGCTAAGGGAGAGAAGAGCTTTTACGTTGGCCCTCATGCAGGATGCGGCCGTGGAGGTAGAATCTAACATATTGGTTGTCAACCGAATCAGGAGTGCGGGTGATAGAAATACATCCAAGAACATGCATGAATCCTCCTCATCCAGTTCCCCTTCCCTGCCCCATCAGACAGATGAGACAGCTAGAACAATAAAATCGCTTACTGCCAAGATGGAAAGGTGGGAGTTAGAAAGGAAGCCCATGTACAAAAATCCTCAGAACACTGATAATAGAGGTTTCAGGAGACCTAATAACAATGGACCACAGGCCTTCCCAAGGGAAAAAAGGGAAAAGGACAGAGAGGATCAAAGGATTCAAACCCCTCTCCAAAATAACCTGGTTACTAATGAGGAAGGAGAGGAGATAAACGAATTCGACCTTGAAATTCACAGTGTTGAGGAAGCTCCTCCTTTTCCCCATTTGACTCTGTCTGCATATGAAAAATCCCTGATGAACATTCAGATCCATGAGTTAGGAAAGGGAGAAAGGGCCATTCACGCCTCTAATAGATACAATCTCAGGTCGAGAAGGAAAGAAGGAGAATTTGACAGCCCAGACCAGCCCCTCATAGCAGAAAGGCCTACTAGATTTGCAGCAGCCGCTACTAAAGATAAAAGAGCTCAGAGTGCTTTGACGACAGTCAAAGAACCCATCACCGAGGTAAGGGAAGCTCCTAAGCCCATTCCATCCTTTAATTTTGAACATGAAATTCAAAAAATCAGGATCCCCGTCCCCCTCTCAGAGCTAGTAAAAAAGGAATATTTTAAAAGATCCCTCTCCAAGCTGCTACAATCCGAGTCTCCCCAGCCTCCCTCTGACTCAGTAAACCTTCAAGATCAAAAACTAGCCATCGTCTTAGGCCCCATGGTAGAAGACAGATATGACTCATCCCCTCCCTTCTACACATCCCTGAACATACATGATAAAGTGTTGCACAATTGTCTCATGGATTCAGGAGCCTCCCATAACCTTATGCCCAAGGTAGTCATGGAAGAATTGGGGCTGGAGGTGACAAGAACTTATCATGATTTATATTCTTTTGATTCAAGGAGAGTGCAGTGTCTAGGAGTCATCAAATACCTGGTGGTTTCCCTGTTTCAGCTGCCCATGAAGAGTGTGGTCATGGATATTGTGGTAGCCGACGTTCCCCCCAAATTCGGTATGTTGTTGTCTAGATATTGGATTAAAAATCTTGGAGGGACACTACAGATGGATCTCACATATGCTACCATTCCAGTCTTCGGAGGGGAACAAAGAAGGTTATACAGAGAAGCCCAGCTAGCCTATATTGTCAGTGATGAAGAATACCCCATCAATCACCCCATCTTTGCACTTGACACCGACTTGGGGTCTAGTTTGTTGCAGCTTACCAATGCCCCTGAAATCTCTTTACAAATCAGAAAACATCCCAGCCTTGATCATCTGATTTCCCCTCAAAGCCCCTTTGTGTGGAAGATGTTTTTTTACGGAGCTTCTTCTAGCGAAGGTGTTGGTGCTGGAGTGGTTTTTATATCACCTTGTCAAGAATCCTTGTCCCTGTCATACAAGCTGGAATTCGAAGCCACCAACAATGTTGTAGAATATGAAGCACTTGTTTTGGGTATGAGAGCCGCAAAGGAAATGGGAATTAAAGAGATAGCAATATTCGGAGATGCTGAGTTGATTATTCAATAGGTAAGGAATGCTTATCGTGCCAATAATCCCCGGCTCATAAATTATCGGAATGAAGTATGGGACCTTATTGATAATTTCTTCTTGGCTTTTAACATTTCTTTCATTTCGAGGGGAGAAAATACTTTGGCCGATTCTTTAGCTGTCTCAGCTAGTTTGCTCAAATTTCCTCTGCCGCCCATGGTAAAAAATGATAATGATATAAGATATAGGCCCTCAGTGCCGAACAATTTCAAGCATTGGAAGGTGTTCGAGGATGATTCGGAACTCAAGAGGTTTCTCCAATCCGTGGATGAATTTTATGCATTGCACATTGACCATGATCCCGACCTGGAAGGTGACCCTCACCCTGAGGTGTTTTTAAACAAAATTTCTAATCATCGGATTATCCAGTTTCCTAGCAATCACATCCCGAGAGGACTAGTCCATTTAGAGAGACTGTTCGATGGGAACGATGTGGCAGTAAAGGGAAAGGCCTCGAATGAAGATGCTGATACAGCCGAATGCAACATTGGCACGTAGGAAGAGCCCAAGTTTGTCAGATTATTGAGCAGCCTGAACAGTGAACATAGGGTCGAGTACACGTAGTTGCTGAGAGAGTTTGCCGACATGTTCGCTTGGACCTACAAAGACCTCAAGACATACGATACATTTGTCATTGAACACAAAATCCCGTTGAAGGAAGGAGCTAAGCCATTCAGGCAGAAGCCGAGACAGATAAATCCCATGTTGTTGCCGGTCATGGAAAAGGAGGCCAAGAAGCTGTTAGACACCCATATCATCGTCCCTCTAAGATATTCCGAATGGGTGGCCAATCTGGTTCCGGTAAGAAAGAAAAGCGGAGAAATCAGGCTTTGCGTTGACTTCAGAAATCTGAACAGAAGCTCAAAGAAAGACAATTACCCCCTACCTAAGATGGAACACATACTACAAAGGGTAACTGGTGCATCCAAGATATCTATGATCGATGGGTTTTCCGGTTATAATCAGATATCGGTCATGCCTGAGGACAGATAAAAAATGGCCTTCACCACTCCTTGGGGCACATTCATGTACGCCAAAATGCCATTTGGGCTAATGAACGCAGGAGCGACCTTTCAGCGAGCCATGGATATAGCCTTCATTGGAGAAAAGGACCAGTTCATGGTGATCTACCTAGACGACATCATGGTATTCTCCAGGTCTGATAAAGAGCACCGCTGTCACTTAAGGAAAGTTTTCTCGATGTGTCGTAGATTTGGTCTTTCCCTAAATCCAAAGAAGTCCTTGTTTGCTATGATGGAGGGAAAGCTGCTAGGCCATATAGTATCGGCGGAGGGAGTAAGGATTGATCCCAGCAGAGTGGAGGCGATTCAAACCCTGTCACTTCCCAGGTCTAAAAAAGAGGTCTAGACATTTCTAGGAAAGATTAACTTCCTAAGGAGATTTGTCTCAAATTTTGTCGAGCTAGTAAAGCACATCATGGCCATGCTCAGGAAGGGAAACGAAGTGAGATGAACCGCTGAGCCCCAGGAATATTTTGACCAAATAAATAAGGCATTGACTGAGGCGCCTGCGCTAATCAGTCCTGATTATTCCAAGGATTTCCTGATTTTTTCTTTTGCTTCCTGTGATACAGTGGCGACGGTCTTACTGCAGAGAAATGAAGAAGGGCGTGAGCAGCCCATCACCTTCTTCAATAGGGCATTAAGAGACGCAGAGAGTAGGTATGAAATCATGGAGAAACAGGCCTATGCCTTAGTGAAATCTCTTAAAGCTTTCAGAGTCTATGTCTTGCATTCAAAAGTAACATCATATGTTCCTTCAGCTTCCGTGAAGGACATCCTTGTACAGCTCGACATAGATGGGAAAAGAGGCCAATGGATCGCTAAAATTCTGGAATTTGATTTAGAGATAAATCCCACCAAGTTGGTTAAGGGGCAAGGTTTAGCCAAGCTACTGGCTGAATCCAACTGCGAAGCCTTGGGAGTTAGTTTCGTCAATACTCGCCCAGGATCTTAGCAAGCTGAGTCGCCCAGCCAATGCTCTCAAGATGGCTTATAGCTGGAAGAATGTGCTTGGTATCGTGACATTCTATATTTTCTGCAGGATTTGAAGCTGGCGGATGGAATGGGAAAAAGCAAAGCGAGGGATTTAAAGCTCAAGGCGATCAGATATTGCCTCATTGACCAAATCTTGTACTAGAAAGACCCTCTAGGGGTATTTCTGAGATGCTTGGACACGCAGGAGGCCCAGAAGGTTACGTTTGATTTTCATAGCGGCCTTTGCGGAGGCCATCATTTCTGGAATACCACAGCTCACAAGATACTACGAGCTGGGTATTATTGGCCCACTTTATTCCCTGATGTTTGCAGGGAGATCCGAGCTTGAATCAAATGCCAGAAGTTCTCAGGAAAACAACATCTCAAATCGATTCCATTAAAACCCATAGTAGCTTCGGCACCTTTTCAGCAGTGGGGGTTGGACTTCATTGGAGAAATTCATCCTCCCTCAAGTGGTCAGCACAGATGGATTCTGACTGGCACAGATTATTTCACCAAGTGGATAGAAGTTGTCCCCACCAAAAGCGCATCTCACAAAGTAATCATTAGCTTCCTGGAAGATATCATAGCCAGATTTGGCTGTCCCAGTAGGATCGTCATTGATAATGTTGCTTCTTTCAAGTCTGAGCCTCTAATTAAGTTCTATGAGCAGTTCCAGATCTCACTAATTCACTCCACCCCCTACTATCCCCAGGGCAATGGTTTAGCAGAGTCCTCCAACAAAAGCCTAAAAAGGATCATCAAGAGATTGTTCAAGGACAAAAAAAAGGCCTGGGATTCAAAGTTGAAGTTTTCTCTGTGGGCTGATCGTGTGAAAACGAAGAAATCTCTGGGCACTTCGCCGTTTCAACTAGTCTACGGAGCAGAGGCGGTTTTCCCTACTCATCTCACCTTACCTGTGGCGAAGTTCTTTCAAGACTATGAGGGAGAACCAGATCATATGATCAAAAGAATTCATCAGATAGTGGAAGTGCATCAAATCAGGGAACAAGTGAGGGATACATCTTACAGTCATCAGCAGAGGATCAAACAGGCGTTTGACAGGAAGGTCAAGAAGAAAGAATTCGAGATCGGAAATTTGGTATTTAAGTGGGACGCACCCAGGCAGGATAAAGGAAAGAACAACAAGTTTGACGCCCTCTGGATCGGCCCCTTCAAAATCTCTGAGGTTTTCTCCAAAAACACATATGGGTTGCAGGATCTGGAGGGCGAAGAGGTTTTCAATAGCCCAGTGAATGGGCATTTTCTGAGAAAATGTTTCTTTTGAGCCTATGATGGATCCTTCATTTGTAAATATTGTCCTTTACTTCTTTTTTTATTTTCTTTCTGCATATTTTCGGCTTAATAAGTGACTCCATAGCCCAATAGCAAGGCACTGAAGCTGTAGAAGCAGTTCTTAGAGCATCGCAGGGATGACTCTATCCCCCATGGAGCCTAATGTTAGCGATATTTCTTGTCTTGGGCCTAAGAGTGTTCAGATCTACAAGTGGCACGAAAAATGTTTGAGTGCAACACACAGAAGAAGTCCGCTTCGGACTTAAAATCAAGCGAGCGGGCATTTCATTCTTCAGCGGAAAGAATTCAGCGACAGAGCAGAACAGCGGTTGATGGGAAATCACAGGTTATCCAAGTCACGCCATGTATGGAAAAAAAATGTTTTCAAGAGGCGTCAATCACGATCAACATAAGTGCAGTAGTCATTTATCAAACTCGGGGTTCGTGAGTTCGAAGGGCAGACCATGTCTTTTGGTTGCGTGAGATTGCGAGTTACAAAAAGTGCCTGGAGGGGGTCAACTTGCGCTGACTATCACGTCTCAGGAGTTCGCAAGGGAAGGATGATAAATTTCAATACTCCAACTCGCGAAGCCATGAGTTGCGAGAGGCGTTAGTACTCTGGCCCTAGCCGACGGTTACATGTAAAGAGCACTGACCAGGAAGGCACCCGGTTCGTATCGCTATCTCGGGGGGCGAGAGTTTTAAAAGGGGAGCCGAGGGTCTTCGACCCGCGAACTCACGAATCGCAAAGTGAAAAGAGATTTTAATGATGGGCCCACAGTATCACGGAGGTGATCTCAACTGTCCATCCAGAGGTACACATGGCGCATGACCAAGGCATGTCGTCGTTTCGTCTATCGTAGCTTTAAAGCATGAAAGGCAACCTCCTCCTTATCGCGAGACGCGAAGTGACGAGAGCATCCAGGACCTGGGACCCACAGCGTTGTCGGGAGAATTCAAAACCGTTTGATCCAGAAGGGTGCATGGTGCCAGATTAAGCCTTCTCGGCGTTTCACTCATCGCGATTACAAGAAGCAAGGATTAACTCTTTCCATTTGCGAACGCTGAAAGTTCTTTGGGAATAAGCACAGGGTCATAGTCCGTGGTCACTTGGTGGGCAATAGAAGGAACTGTACAAAGGGCCAAAGCGTTGGGTTTAGTTGCAAAAGGGATCATTGTGTTCTCCAGGTGTCGGTTCGACTTGATCTCAATCCTGATACTTGCTTGGAAAGAATGAAGAGGAGAGGGGGTGGTTGAAACCTTGCCTTACTCATTAATTGTGAGGTATGGAGGTCCCAGCAGGAAGTCCACCCGCGATGGTCCTTTGCATTGGTTTTCCCACATAAGCCATGCCTATATCCTCGACTAGCCAGAAGAACCTGCACACGCCAAGTCAACATTCAAGGCGACTCAACTACCACCTGGCGCGAGCCATGCTGAATTAAAGTGGCGTATGACAGGGGAACAGAAAATAGATTTGATTGAAGAGACGCCTCTGCTGGGAGAAATGGGTTCAGGAGTATATGTAGGTAGTTTTTCCATTTTTGTAAGGATCGATAGTTGAGTAGAGCTCCATACTGTAATGTTTTAACAACTATTCTAGCTTTCATCTTATGCATCTGTATATGAGATTTCTTGTTTTATGATAGACAGTTCCTCTTACTCCATCTAATTTTCGTCTCATGCTAAGAGAGTTCGTGATTGACTGATTCGCATGAGTTATTGCGGTTATGTTATGATAAAAGATTTATTGTTGCATTGCTGCATTCTCTGGTTTTGCGTTTGAATGTAAGATGATATCGCATTTGGACGTCTTCTTCCTCAGTCTGTTAGAAACCTATTGTTTATAACAGACCTCCACTTTTCTCTTGTACAAGTCTTCCGCCTGTTCACCCTTTACTACAGCTCACTATCTAAAGTTTACGCAAGACCTCACTTGTTCATGCATACCTGGCCTAGTTTCAGAGTTGGAACGCTATTGTTTTGAGTTTCCCACCATTCAATCACCCATCTATGAACAACCATGACATAAAACTAATGGGCGTCGGGATCTGCTCCTGCAAGCAATCCAGGAGTGACTTCCATCATCAACACAATGGAAAACCCTAAACATCCAAAAACCTAACCCTAGGAGATGAAACACCAGAATATGGGCCCCATTGGGGTAAATTGGTACATCAATTTCCTGGGGTCGTAACTTTGGCATACTATCTCTGTTTGATGCACATGATACATCGTTAGAAAGATCTATCTGAGGACTATACTGCTGACAATGAGTATTGAGTCTAGAACGAACTCATATTCAAGGATTCATGCCCAAAAAACGTCGTTTAGGGCCTCAAAATGGCTCCGGAAGTTCAGGACCCGAAAAACTGCTAAAAATAGTAAATTGCGCTACAATTAAGGAAATTGAAAAACTGGAAGAAGCAATGGTGTGGGTCCAAGTGGAATATGCGGGTGGCCACCAATATCCACCTGGATTATTCCTCCCCCGTTAGGAAGCAATGGACCCCATTGCGTTGAGTTCCTCCATGAGATGAGGAAACTTCTGCTGAACTTGGTCCCTGGTGAGCCACTTGCCCTGTTGAAGGAGTTAGCCTGCTTTGACAACTTGATCTAGATGGATCCTCTATTGGCAGGTGTTCTTGATCTGTGTGTCCATAATCCGATCAGTTGTGGCTTGTTCCATGCAATCTAGGTTTAACTCTGTTGGTGTGAGTTGTTCTGCCATGTCGGATGTGTCCAGTAGAGGTGGAAAGTAGCTTCGAAGGTAGTCGACATTGAACAATGGGTGTAGACCAAGGAATGGGGGGATACTAATCTCAAGGTAATTGTCCTCTACAACCTTGGTGATGGTGTGTGGCCCATATCTGAGCGGGCGAATCTTGTGGTAGGGTCCAGCGAGGTGTTCCTTTTGCAAATGTAGCCACACTTTGTCGCCCACCTGGAAGTTGTGTGGAACCTAATGTTGATCATGTCGCTTCTTGTACTTAGCATTGGCTCTGTCCAAGATGTCATGAACCTGTTGGCGGATGTGTTGAATGCGCTCAATGAAGTTGTTTTCCTTGTCAACCTGAGACTGGACATGGGTTGAATCTGCCTAAGTAGCCACAAATGGAATGGCTGCATCAATGGGACATAGTGGCTGGAATCCCAAGCCCACCTGAAAGGGGTTGTGGTTGGTTGAGCTATGGAGAGCCCGGTTGTAAATGTGTTTTACATAGGGGAGGCTCTCATCCCATGTGCGTGGATGCTTTGAGTTGTACATGCGTAGAATGTGTACAATCATCTGGTTGATGACCTTTGTCTGGCCATCAGTTTGCGGATGGAAAGTTGCGGACTTGGTGAGCTTGGTGTCTAGTATCGATAAGAGGCTGGACCAAAATGTACTGAGGAACCTACTATCCCAATATGAGATGATAGACTGTGGGATCCCAAAGTGTACCCACACTCGCTCAAAGAAGAGTTTAGCAGTGGCTTCTGCTATGATATTCTTCTTGCAGACCATCATAATGGATATCTTCGAGAATCTGTCGATGACCACAAAAACACAATCATTTCCATGCTTAGTAGAAGGAATGCCTGACATGTAATCCATGGAGATGGATTCCCAAGGTCGACTAGGGGTGGGAAGCGAAGTATAGAGGCCTTGCTTCTTGATGGTCAGTTTGTAAATGGCGCAAGCAATGCAGGAATTGATGTACTTTCCAACATCCTGTCGAAGTTTTGGCCAATAGAAATACTTTTACTTTTGCAGTACTTCCACAGTTTTCTCGACCCTGAAATGCCAATGACCCGACTGTAGTGTGCCTCCCAAATCATCTTGGCACGCTTGCTTGAAGGAACACAAAGATGTCCCAGGTGACATAGCAGGGCATCCTGGAGGTGAAAATTGGGAACTTTCTTACCCTCCAAGAGCGTATTGTATGTGTGGCCGAATTCTGGATCACTTTTGTAGAGAAGTGTCCAATCGGAAGTCTCGTACCCACAAGAGTTGAGCCCTGTGGTTAGTGCCATGATAGGGGGTCGGCTAAGGCAGTCTGCAACAGTATTGGTGCTTCCTTTCTTGTACTTAATGTTAAAATGAAATTGTTGCAGGTATGTGGACCACTTATGATGGTGATTGTTCTGCAACTTCCCTTGTGTCTGTATTAACTACAAGGGTTGGTGGTCTGTGTGGATGATCGTTTCCTTTCCCAAAATGTAATGCTTCCATTGTCAGCAAGCCTGCACAATGGAATACATCTCCTTGTCATAAGTGGGATACTTTCGTACTGTGTTAGAAAGTGTCTCACTGTGATATGCCATTGGGTGCCCCTATTGAGTAAGGACTACCCCAATAGCATAGTCGTAGGCATCCGTCTCAATCTCAAATGGTTGTTGCAAGTCTAGTAATGCGAGCACTGGTGCAGAGCAGAGACGATGCTTCAAATCGTCGAATGCCTTCTATTGATATTTAGACCAAAAGAATTTTTCTTTCGCTCCTCCCTTGGTGACTTGACTCAAGGGCCAAGTGATATGAGAGAATCCCAACACAAACTTGTGGTAGAAATTGGCAAGACCCAAAAATCTACAGAGATCTGTTAGGGTGGTTGGGGCTGGACAATCCCAAATGACTTGGATCTTAGTTGGATCCACATGCACCCCACGCTCATCAATAATGTATCCCGGATACTGAACCTGGGTCATGCCAAAAGTGCACTTCTCCAAATTGGCACACAACTTGTGTTTCCAGAGTGTTTGGAGGACTTGTCGGATGTGGTGGAGGTGCTCTTCCCAAGTCTGGTTGAAGATCAGAATGTCATCCAAGTACACCACTACAAATGAGTTTGATCCGGATTATTTTGAGAACGACATGAAGACATAAATATAACTGATATATAACAATGAAATACACAAAAATATAGAAGAGAGCACAAAAATACAGTGAGACCCAACTTCTATTGTTGAATAAGATAGAAAAACATCGTAGAACACAAATTGGAAAAATGGGGTAGCTTATCTCTGAAAAGAAAGAGATGTTGACTATGCTTTCTTCACAAGAAGATTTACTTCACACTCCATTGCATGCTTAAAGGGCCTCCTTCACCTCAATTATATAAGAGAGAACGAGAGGAGAACAATTCGCATGATGCATGTGGGATAAATTGGACTAAGTTTATAAAATGCCATAGGCATGTAAAATACTAGTACTTCCCAAGCGGTCACCCATCCTAGTACTACTATAGACTGAGCGTGATTAACTGTGGATTTCTAATGGGATCCGATGCATTAACGCTATGTTTTAGGCATGTACATAAAACCATTACATGTTGTCTGCATCTAACAAATGAAGATGACATTACATTCCATTCCCCATCAAAAGGGTGAATGTCATGGTTTATCAAAACCAAAGGCTCAAAATGGTGATTCAGTGGAAAAGGTGGATGGCCATCGAGATCCATCTGGATCATTCCTCCCCCCTTAGGAAGTAATGGTCTCCATTGCGTTGAGTGCCCAGGGGAGAGGGAAAAATGTTTGTTGAATCTGCATATTGATGAGTTGCTTTCCTTGTTGGAGAAGTTGCGCCTCTTAGCTTTTTGAAGGTTGTCACGAACCTGTGGCTGGAAGGGTTGGACCTTTTTAACCAGTCTGGCTACATGATATTTCTGTGTGTATAAGGAATCTTTATGCTTTGCTGCAATATTGTTGACCTACTTTTGTTGGATAGAAGGTGCTTGGGCCAAGGCTGTAGTGGTTGCAGTATCCTTTTGTTCACCTTTTGAACAAATTGTGAAGAAGCTAAATTTTGTAGTATGAGATACTACCTTGCGTCACTGTTTAGATGGGACATTAGTCGAAACCACCTCTGGTATCCTGTAGAGATGACCCCCCTTAGTAACAATGGCACTACGGGGTCGAGACTCATAGATAGCATGGCGCTTCCACATATATGGTTGGCCCATGAAAACATCATAGACATCCAACAGGGCAACATCACATAATACCTCATCCTTGAAGGGATGGATGTCGTATGACAATCGACACTACTGGCTGACACAAAGATATTGACCCTAGAGAATCCACCCAATGTTGTATGGTCATGGGTGTGGTATTGTTGGCAAATCCAACTGTTTGACAACCTCTACTGAGATGATGTTCTTTTGGCTTCTGTTATCAACAATAAAATGCAGTGGGGTCCCCTTCACCCACATCTATGAATGGAAGAGTCGCTCCCCCTCCTCAGGATCCTCTTCTGGTTGGATTGTTGTAGTTGGGATAGTAGCAATGGGTTCTGCATCAATGATTTGTCTCCTTTTATTATTTTCTGAATCAGGGTCCAAGTCGAGGTTCGAATCTTTGTCTTTGAGCTCGGCCACCAATGACTATATTGAGCGACATTCATCAGTGTTGTGCCAAGGGATGTTGTGAAATTCACACCACTTTCTGGTGTCTTTCTTACACTTCCCGTTACCCTTATTTGCTTGCATCTGGGATTGGCTCTCTTGAGGTTGTCCTTCCATGCTCTTTCCATGCTTCTCCCACTTACTCTGCTGGTTGAATTTCTGCTCAATTTTGACTGCATATCGATAAGCAACTCCCAATGAAGAGATGTCCAAGAAATACATCTTTGTTTGGATGTACCTGTGTAGACCACTGCGGTACTTCAAAACCAAGTGCCGCTCAGAGTCTTTGATACCCAACTTTGATCACAATTTATGAAAGATGTTGGTGTACTCCGACATCGTTTGGGCTCTTTTCTGACGTAGAGTTGTCCATCTCATGTATTAGTCATCATATTTTCGAACGAGGTAGAACTCCTCCTTTAGGGAATCTACAAAGGCTACCCAAGTGGGTTCTCTCCAAAAAAATGTATATTCATCCATGGTGTACCTCTCCCAGTAACCTTCCCACCAAGCTCTGACATGGGGAAGGCATTTAAGGAGCACGAAGGTGATCTTTTCATTGTAGGAAATTTTTTGGACAGAGTAATAACCTTCCAGCAGATTCAACCATTTTTCTAGAGCATCTGCATCTATCTGGCCTTCAAATAAGGGGATATCAAAATTGACTTGTACCTTGAAGGGTGTCACACTTGCAAAATGGTTGCTTGTTGAAGATGCCTCGGTTGCCACCATCGGTAGTCTTCAAAGGATTTGAGCGAAGTTGTCCATCATCTCATTCCTTTGTCGCACAAGGGCTTCCTCGAGCAACCAATTGAAAGGATCTCATGCTTTGTCATCTCTCTTTCCTTCCACCATGGGAGGTCACTTGGGCTAGAAAGAGTGGTTGTCCTCAAGAAAAACTAGCTCGAGACCCAAATCTCTATACCGTGACCTCGTCGGGAACCTGCTGTAAGAAATGACAAAGAGAAGACTGCTTTGATACCACTGATCCAGATTATTTTGAGAACGACATGAAGACATAAATATAACTGAGATATAACAATGAAATACACAAAAATATAGAAGAGAGCACAAAAATATAGTGAAACCCAACTTCTATTGTTGAATAAGATAGAAAAACACCGTAGAACACAAACTGGAAAAATGGGGTAGCTTATCTCTAAAAAGAAAGAGATGTTGGCTACGCTTCCTTCACAAGAAGCTTTACATCATACTCCATTGCATGATTAAAGGGACTCCTTCACCTCAATTATATAGGAGAGAGTGAGAGGAGAACAATTCCCATGATGCATGTGGGATAAATTGGACTAAGTTTATAAAATTCCATAGGCATGTAAAATACTAGTACTTCCCGAGTGGTCACCCATCCCAGTACTACTCTAGACCGAGCACACTTAATTGTGGAGTTCTAATGGGATCCAATGCATTAACGCTATGTTATAGGAATGTACATAAAACCATTACATGATGTCTGTAATTAACAAATGAAGATGACATTACATTCCATTCCCCATCAAAAGGGTTAATGTCATGGTTTATCAAAACCAAAGGCTCAAAATGGTGATTTAGTGGAAAAGGTGGATGGACACCAAGATCCATCTAGATCAGAGTTGGTGAATGGTCACAAGATGTCGTCCATTAGTCTCATGAAGGTTGCAATGGAATTCGTCAACCCGAAAGGCATGACCAACCATTCGAAAAGGCCCTCCTTGGATTTGATGGCAGTCTTCCACACATCAGAGGGTTCGATTGGTACCTGGTGATACCTAGACTTCAAGTCGATATTGCTGAAATATTTCTCCCCCTTGAGTTGGTCCAGAAGGTCATCAATCTGTGGGATCGGGTACCTATTCCAGATAGTGATCTTGTTCAGTGCCCGATAGTCAATGCAGAGTCTCCAAGTCCCATCCTTATTCTGCACTAGAACGATCGGGCTCCCACAGGGTGATGAACTCGATTGAATGTGACCTTTCTGCAATAGCTCCTAAATATACCTCTTAATTTCGTCATTCTCTAGAACAGAGTGTTGATAGATCGGTCCATTGGGCAACGACGCACCTGGGGTCAGATCAATGGGGTACTTGACATGAAAGTGTAGAGGCACCCCTGTGGGGGAGGTGAAGATGTCCTTGTACTCCTCCATGACCTTATCCATCTGTTGTTGTCGTGCAGAGGGGCCCTGTCTGGAGGTCGTGGTCGCAGTCTTCTTCTTTCCCTGAGGGCGGATCATCAGGAAAACAAATTTCCTGGTTTTGGCAATGACCTTATTGCATTGTTTTGCAATAACCAAAGAGATGGTTGTAGGCAGTGCTATTTCCAGTATCCTGTACAACTTATTGCCCAAAGTAATAATAACAGCACGAGGCCTGGACTCATACACAGCATGTCACTTCCACAAGTATGGTTGGCCTTATAATACATCAGAAACATCAAGAGGAGCAATGTCACATAATACCTCATCCGTGAAGGGCTTGAAATTGTAGGGAAGGGGAAATTGTCGGCTTACGTGGAGGTCTCGTCCTTGGTGTAGCCACCTGATGGTGTATGGTTGTGGGTGTGCTATGGTCGGCAAGCCCAGTCATTTCACAACCTCTACTGAGATGAGGTTCTTTTGGCTCCCACTGTCGACAATGATCTGCAATGGGGAACCCTTTACCCACATCTGGGAATAGAAGAGGCTCTCTTCCTCCTCTGGATCTTCTGGTTCCTTCTTTTGGATCTTCATGGTGGCAATGGTGGCATTGGGCTCCACATCGATAATCTACTTCCCCCTGTCATTCCCTTGTCGAGTTTTGATTCAGAGTCCAATCCTGCATCTGATTCAGAAGCCTTCAACTCGGCTACCAGTGAGTGATTGGCCCGACACTCACTTGTGTTGTGAGTGGAGCTCTTATGGAACTCACACCACTTCCCTGTGTCTTTTTTTGGCTTTGTGATGTTGTTATTTGCTTGTGGCTTTGGCGGGTTGTCCTGGGCAACCCTTCCTTGGCTTCGTCCTTTGTTCGGCGGTTTGGGGGTACCTTTCCCTTACTTCTGATTTGCAGACCCAAAGTCTCACTTCTTCTATTTGAACTTCTACTCAATCTTGGCAGCATACTGGTATGCCGCACCAAGCGAGGAGATGTTGAGGAACTCCATTTCCTCTTGAATGTATCTATGAAGACAACTGTGGTACTTTAACACCAAATGTTTCTCTGAATCTTTGATACCCAACTTTGTGCGTAGGGTATGGAACAGATTCGTCAGCTCATGCACATCTTGGTCTCTTTGTTGCCGCAACGTAGTCCATTTTATGTATTTGTCCTCATAGCTCCCCATAGGATAATATTGTTCCTTGATGGCATCTCAGAAAGAATTCCAAGTGGGTACGACCGAGAACAAAGAGGGATCCCCCTCGCTCTGTTGCTCCTAAAAGGTTCCCCACCAGTCCTTGACATGGGGGGCAGCTTTAAGGAGTGCAAAAATAATCCTTTCTCAGTCGAAAAAGTCATGAACCGAGAAATATCCTTCTAGCAGATTCAACCATCTATCAACACCATCTACATCTATTTGGCCCTCAAATATGGGAATGTCAAAGTTTACTTGTACCTTAAAAGGAGTGGCACCTCCAAAGTGGTTGTTGGATGTAGATGCGTTGCCAGTGGGCAGTCGTTGAAGGATCTGGGCAAAGTTGTCCATCATTGCGTTCCTTTGTTTCTCGAGGGGCTCCTCGAGCAATAATTTGATAGGATATCCTTCTCCCTCATATTTCTTTTCTTCCCCCATGGGCGGCCGTTAGGGTTTGCGAGGCTGATCTTGTAACGATTCAACCAGATTGAGCCCTAACTCCTTATACCTCGATCTCGTTGGGGACATGCAAAGAAGGATCAAGAAAGAGCAGACTGCTCTGTTACCACTGATCTAGATTTATGCAGGAACACAATGAAATACAGAAAGACAAATAAACGCAGATATGATGTGGAAGTAAAACCTCATTTCATTAACAACAAATGACTGAATAATGCTTACAGACAGAATGGAAATAAAATAGCTCGGGCATTGGTATCTTATCTCTAAAAAGAGATGTGGCAGCTACTGGCCTATAAAATCTGTGTTACAATGAGTCTCGAAGGCCTATATATTATTGAGAAATAATGGAAAACCCTAAACATCCAAAAACCTAACCCTAGGAGATGAAACACCAGAATATGGGCCCTGTTGGGGTAAATTGGTACATCAATTTCCTGGGCTCCTAACTTTGGCATACTATCTCCGTTTGATGCACATAATACATCGTTAGAAAGATCTATTCGAGGACTACACTGCTGACAAAAAATATCAAGTCTAGAACAAATTCATATTCTCTGTAGCATTCATGCACAAGAAACGTCATTTAGGGCCTCAAAACGGCTCCAGAAGTTTGGGACCCGAAAAACTGCCAAAAATAGTAAATTGTGCTACAATTAAGGAAACTGAAAAACAAAAAGAAACAATGGTGTGGGTCCAAGTGGGATAGGCAAGTGGCCACCAATATCCACCTGGATCAGGAGGTGCATGCTAACGGTTTGGATGTGATGGTAGGATTAGATACTCAACTAGTTTAGAATGTGGGGAAAATCAATGTGCATAAGCATGGTTGATATGGTAATAGTATGATCACAGTAGTGAGTCATACGAGTTCAACCCTAAGACAAATATTTGAAGAAGGAAACAACAATCAGTTGTAGTAGGCAATGGAAGTGACAATATAACCAAATAGTAACAAGGAACCGATATTATGAGATAGTGTAGTAGAGTTGAGTGAAGCAATTATATAGACTCAAAAAGAAGATCGTGTGGAGTTGGGTGCAATACAGTTGGGTTGGTTTATGTAAATTTGGGGTTTCCACTTCATAGGAAAATTGGGGTTTCAAGTTTGCAAGAAACTTGGGGTTTCCAACAAACTTAGTCATGATGGAAGCACAAGTTCAGGTAGAGATTAGAGACGAATGATTTTGAGGATGTTTATGAGGATGACAATGAATTTAGGTGGGGGAGAATATAAAACCCTGGCTAAGGATGTGTATGCCCAACCGATATAATTCCTTGGATGGAGGGTGAGTTGCAAAAGTCGGGGTTTCCATATGGAACAATTTGGCTAAATGTGTGCTCAGATGGAATGAATATGTGATGGCTTGTTTATGTAGGGAGTGGGTAGGAGTTCTCTAGGCACACGATCTAGATGTGTGATCTAAGGAGACTCACATCCCACGCTATTGGAACACTTTATATTGGTGAGATGGGGGCACTTTATCTTGGTTAGATGGGGGTGTGTGAGGCAAGACAACACAACATATTGGATGGGTGCATTTTCTTAAGGAAAATGTGATCCTGGATTGCACGAGACATGAACAGGGATAACCTGAATTAGACAAGTTGGTGGACATGTTGTGCCTCGGGAACATCCTTGTAATGAGATGGTAAGTTGGCATGACTCTTCACTAAATGGTGCGACAACCCATGAAGTGGAACATACACATCCATGTGAAAGATAAAGGGTCAAATTGGTGGAATATCAAGAGATCTGACCGCTTGTGTGACCGAACATACATGTATATATAATGGCAGGTTGATAGAAAAACACAACAAGGAACTTGAGTTGGAGAATGAAGATACAACTCAGGAAATAGAGTGAAGTCTGGAGTGAGTGTGAACAAAGGGAACACGTGCATAGGAATAACACATGAGTTAACAAGTAGCCAAGTGAATGGACGAGTGTGACCAAGGTTGGAAGAATTGGTTGTGATGACCACAAACGCGAAAGCAAGTCTGATAGCAACAAGAGAGTTCAATAAAGGAGTCGTGAAAGATTTTGTGAAAAGGTAGAGACAAAGGTAAGTCGTGGAACGACTTAGCCATGTATTGTATTTGATTTTTTATGATATGTGGTTCTATTGTAAACTGTGTTGTAACTATAACATCTTGTATAAAAAATACTTGTATTGGTGTTGGGCACATTGGTGTTGTCCAACCATACTTCTATTTCTTTCTTGTATATGAATGGTTGCATGTTCTTGGTGCATAATTGGCTAAGTATAGAAATGTGTAATTGTTTAAGTGTAAGAACACAAGTGTATTTTGGCACAATTGGCTCAAGGAAAAGTATGGCTACGCCTTGAGTGAGGCATAGTCCAGGTGAAGTACATTTCGATTTGGTTAAGCCGCCAAAATGAAATCGCACGACCCTAGGTGTCATGTGACTTGGGGGTGGCAAGTCGAGTTGGATACCCAGTGAGATTGTGGATGCGTGGTAGTTTCTTTTTTTAAGATAACATTGTTAACCTAACCCGTCATATCTCCTAATCTATATTATAGATATAAAATTGATTACAAATGCAACCAAAGTGTTATCTCCCCTATTTTATATTAAATATATAAAATCAATTATAATGTTGATTTTTTCTTTATTGATAATATGGTTATAATTGGATATCTAATAAATATTTACAAGATAATAAAAGTATTTTAAATTTAAAATACTTTTTAACATTATTTCAACTTAGAATAAAATTCTTTTTTGAAATTTAAATTTAAAGAAGATGGCATGGATGGTATGAAGAGATTGTTTCTCGGCTAAATCACTAATCATTGAAAAGTGTCTTCAAAATATTGATAATATAGAAAGTATTATCACACTTAAATTAAAAGAGAGATTATGGAAAGAAATAGAAATTAAGAATTAAAAAATTTAATATATTATAAAGAGATTATTAATATAGATAAGAAAAAAAAAACATTTTTCTTATTATTCTTAACTTGAAATTGTTAAAAAATAAATTAATTAATATGAATTTCATAATAAAATTTAACATTGAATAAGATTTAAAATACTTTGATTTTTTTTTTTTTAATTTTATAATACTAACCAAATAGAAGATAAACTTGAAATTATATTCTTATATACACTTTCACATTCAATTCTACATTATTTATAACACTAAATAACTTAGTAATTTATTAAAATTGAATTAAAAAATTTGAGAAAATTAATTATAAATATAAAAACAAATCAATAAATTATAAATTTTCTTAAAATTCAATACACCAAAATCAACATAAAAAAAAATAACACATATATATAATATAAAACCAACCTCCCAATAAAACTAATTAATAAATTAATATTGTAACCTCCCAATAAAACTAATTAATAAATTAATAATGTGTTAGTATAGTGTCACCTCTCTATTTGTTTGTATTATTCATATAAAATTAATTTAAAATATAAATCTAACCCATTTTCCTATTAACTTTATAACACAATAATGTGTTGATTTTGATATTATTTAATATATTTAATTTATATGTGAAACAATAATATGTTGATTGTGATATTATTTAATATATTTATTATTATTGCTTCTTTCTTTTTTATTTATATGTAGTTACGTGTAAAAGGTAAGTTTATAATATTTTAACTTACATTTATTTTTGTTGTTATCATAAGCATTTAATAAATAAGAGTATATGATTTTTAATGATAGTTTAAGTATTCAACAAATATGATTACAAGTATTAACTACCACAACACCTCATTTTCACCAACATAAAATGCCATCATCTAATACTAGATTAAAATAATTTCACAAATGATTATATCAAAATAGAAAGTGCATTTTATAAATTAAGATGGACGAGTTGTATTACATGCCATGGTGGAAGGGTAACACATAAATTTAAACATAAAAAATGAAACTATATATAAAAAAATAAAAATTAACATTAAAATAATCTAATGTATATTTATTTTAAAGATTTTAAATAACAATCATAAATTCATGTTAATTCAAGTTTAATATGGTTTTAGATTAATCTTAATTTGACTTAAATTAGAACTCAAAACTTATGTAAATATGGATATATAAAAATATAGTTTTTGATTATTTTTCATATATTTTTGTTTCTATATAAATATCATATTATTGTATTATATTTATATTTAAATTAGGTGTACATCTCAAATATTTATCTCTCTCTCTATATATTTTCATTTATGTTTAGGGGCACACCAACCCTTAAAATGATTGCTTAACATCACACTCTGTCACCAATTATGTAACACCCATTCACAGGATGCTAAGCAATTAACAATTTATTCAAACACATACACAATAACAACTTCGTTTTAGCATAATTCCATTTTCATTTACACAATTATTCTACATCTTCTCAATGATAAATTTAATAACATGATGAAATAAGTAGTAGGCTAACTTTAA
>ML781971.1:1211846-1282407 GCA_009831015.1 Picea engelmannii | reverse complement strand
ACCAAACATATCTGCGTGAGTTTAAGAAAGAGTTCGATCTGTGTGCTAAGTGGTTAAAGAAAACAGAATTGTTGCACATGGGTTATAGTTTCTAACCTATTGCGGGTAAACCTGTTCAAAGGGGGCAATAATCTCTCCTAACTCCGACGGTACCCATAGATCATCCAACATGCACAATAAGAGCACAAAGCATATGCATGGACTTACCCGATATGAAAAGCGGTTTATTTGTTGTGTAATGCATAAGAGATATGAAAGTCGTGGCAAGTTTTGAAACAAGGTAAGATAATCATTGGAAAGTGGTATGCAGGATATATAATACTAAGATATATGAAGGACGGATTCTATATAAATGAGTGGACATGTATTTTATAAAGTATTGTTCTTTATGAATTAAAATGGGTGGAGAATGTTACAATATTATTCGTTTAATAGGTGGACCTTTTATGTAATGTTCCTGACTTGTCTAGTCTAGGAAACGCTGCTAATGTGTGTGTAGGATTAATCGTTCACAACATATAAATTATCATACAAATAACAAATGGGAAAAAGTACTGCAAAGTTTATATTATGATATCTCAGTGGATTACAAAATGGTTGAATGCGGCTGAATAAACTGATAATACTCGACTAGATCAACAGACAAAAGATCTTAGCTAGAATACAAATAAGAAACTAAAAGATAATACCCAGAATATGGGAGCACTGTAGAATCAATGGCTGCGCTAGGACTATGGAAGCTCTGACGATAACTGTTGGAAGTCTGGAAAGTTCTCCCTGGGAGATGTACTTCTTGGAATGGCCTGGAAACTATCCCAAATGATGCACCCTACTCTAGTCCTCAGTACTGGTAGCTTTCGGACCCTTCTTCTAGTGAGTTTGGACCCTGGATGGATCCCCCCTATGGGAATGCGCCCCTCTTTCTTTGGAAAAATTCATCCTAGTGATTCCATCGTCGGAATTGGACAAGATGTGTCTCAAAATGACCACCTTGGTCTACTGGGAAATGGGTCGGAAGGGTTTCCCTAAATATGTCCTAATGCTCGCTCTGGAACCCCAAATGTATCCACCAAAAGTGTCGCACATCCAATTCTGGAAAATGCACCTCAGTTGATTCCTTCATTGGAATCTGATAAGGAACCAAGAAAAAGATGTGCCTTGCCTTCCTCTCAAATGGGTCAGAGGGAAATCTCAGAATTCTCCCTGGATGGGATAAGTTGACTAAAAACCCTCTCAGAAGTTGCTCCCTCACTCTAGATGAACGTGCCCTTACTGTTGAACATTGTGTAACTATTGCTAAAGAATGATAGAAGACCTGAATGATCTCCCCATTGACTAGGGTGTGTCTATCAACACCGAAATCAGCCAACTAGTGTCTTCCTCCTGGAATCCACTGAACTATCTCTCCTGAGATGCAACTCTTCTCCTCAATGACAAGTCATAATCTGCATAATGATGAATTAGGTCGCTAACCCTTCCTTTATAGCTTTACAATACCCTAAATCACTACTGAAACCCTAATTCACTGTTGACTTCCAAAACCCTAAATCACTGCTGAAACCCTAATTCACTATTGACTTCTATTTTTAGCCCATACTGACTTAAAAGCGATTTTTACCCTTTTTAGCTCAATGTCACTTTTTGAATATAACATTGGTGACTGAAGTGACCTCTAGTGACCTTGTTTACCCCTTTCTGGCCTTGGCTATAGTCTAACGAGGAAGTTTAGACCATTAAGCCACCTCTCTGGAGCTCCTATTTGGAAAACGACATTACAGTCGTCCCTTCCCAAAATTGTCTGTCCTCAACCAATACCAGTCTAGGGTGTTGCAACACCTACTCGCTCTCCCAAGTTGCGTCCTCTACTAGAATCCCTCTCCATCTGATCAAACACTCTCGGATGACCATGCTCCTTAGTTTCCGCTCCTGAAACTCCAAAACCTCCTCCAGAACTAACTCCATCTGTCCCTCCTCATCCAATGGGGGAAGCTCCTCTGATGCGATAATGAATTGTCCCACTGCCTTTTTTAGGCAAGACACATGGAACATGTTACGGATTTTTCTCCCCTCTAGAAGATCTAGCTCATAAGCAACCTCGCCTACTCGGTGCATGATCTTGTAAGGACCATAAAATCTGGGCTTGAGTTTCTCATCCCCACTCTTATTCAGAGATGACTGTCTGTAGGGTTAGAGTCTCAAGAAAACCAAATCTCCAACCTCAAAGTTGCGCTCTATCCTGTGCCTGACCGCACTTATCTTCTGTCAGTTTTGCGACGTTTACGGGTTCTCTTTCAACAAATTGAGAATCTCCTGACTCTATATGATCCAATCCTTGGCCTTGGGAGCTCTTCTCTCCCCAAATACCAAGTCTACCAAAGTGGGAGCATCATATCCGTACAATTCTCGGAAGGGTGTCATACCAATGGACATGTGGAAGGCGGTGTTTTAGCAATGTTATCCTAAATGTAACCACTTTACCCATGTTCTTTGTTGTCCTCCTACATATTTTCTCAAATACCCTTCAACCCACTTGTTGATAATCTCAGTCTGCCCATCTGTCTGAGGGTGATAGATGGTGCTAGGTGTCAAATTCATCCCCACCAACCGAAACAACTCTCTCTAGAATGTCCCTATGAACCGACTGCCCCTGTCACTGACAATGTTCTTCAACAACCCATGAAGTCTGAAGATCTCCCTGAAGAAAAGATCGTCTACCTGAATTATGTTGTAATCTATCGGTATGGCATATAAGTGAGAAAACTTGGTCATTTTGTCGACCACAACATAGATACAGTCCTTACCCTGGACCTTGGGTAGACTTGTGATGATGTCCATAGATATACTCTCCCATTTCTACTCTGGAATGGGGAGTGGATCAAGTAGCCCTGCTGGAAGAGAATTCTCTAACTTGTTCTACTGGATAGTCACACACTCAGTGACATGTCTCATAATGTCTTGTTTGAGGCCCTTCCATGAGAACCTCTCTCTAATCTGTCTATAGGTTTTGAAAAAACCCTAATGGCCTGTCAGAGGTGAATCGTGAATTGCAGTGAGGATCTTCTTCTTGAGCCCTGAATATGGCACCAAGTAGACTCTATTCTTGTAAAATATGACATCGTCAATGACCCTATACCAGTCATCATGTATCTGCCCATCCATCACCTCACAAGAGAACTTTTTCTTGGAATATTCCACTAACAAGTGAGATTTCCAATCTGCTGAAATCTCCATCAAAGAACATGTTGCAGGACTCCTTAATAGTGCATCGGCCATAATGTTCTTCTTCCCCTTGACATAATCTATGTCAAATTCATGCATGTACCTTCATCACCCATTTCTGTTGGCTCTCATTGAGGTCCTTCTGCTCAAGGAAATACTTCAAACTATTGTGATCGGTCTTGACCACGAATTTGTTTCCCACCAAATATTTTTTGAACTTGGTCAAGGCATGCATGATTGCCAACATTTCCTTGTCATAAATGGAGTTCAACCTCTCAGGATGACTAATCTTCCAGATATCGAATACAATGGGGTGTCCTCCCTGCATCAAAACTTCACCGATCCCTTCACCGGATGAATCACACTCTAGTACAAATGGCAAGGTGAAGCCTGGTAGTGCCAACATTGGACAAGTGTCGATGACTTATTTCATGTGATCAAAGGATTCATGTGATTTATCGGTCCATATGAAGGCCCCATGATTGGTAAGATCTATCAGTGGTGCTCCAAGCTGAGAAAAACCCCGAACAAACTGCCTGTAATAGTTTCACAGCCCTGAGAATATCCTCAATTCTGTCACGTTTCTGGGCGTCGACCAATCCAGAATGGCCCTAATCTTCTATTGGTGCACTTGTACCCCCTGTGCACTGATGATGTGGCCCAAGTAAAGTAGCTCTATCATACTGAACTTGCACTTGGACTCTTTGGCATATAATGATTGTGCCTCCATGATGCTCAATACCTCATCTAGGTGCCTCATATGCTCTTTCCATGACCATCTATAGATCAATATGTCGTTGAAGAAAACCAAGACTAATTTCCTTATCTGATCCCTAAATATATGGTTCATGCAAGACTGAAATGTAGCGAGTGCATTGGTTAGCCCAAATGGCATAACCAGGAACTGAAAGTGTCCAAAATGACATCGAAATGTCATCTTCTCTATGTCCTGCTCTTAGATGTTGATCTGATGATATATAGAGCGTAGATCAATCTTTGAGACAGGGATGATTTTAGGGGCTAAATTTCGCTCATGGGCAAATTTTCCATGGTTTTTCCAAAACCGAGATTTTCTATTTTAAAAATGATTCGTCCAAATTCTATAGGATAAAATTATTTTACCTTAACAATCGCCAAAATTTTATAAAAACTATATAAAACCCTTAGAAATTTGAATATTTTTACTAAAATATCACCAATCATTTATAGTTGGCATATGAAGGATTAGTAAGATTCGCCAAGGTTTCTACATTTTAAAATAAATTTCCATCCTTAAAATCATCCTTGCTTTGAGAAGAAAACTGCCCCATGTAGTTCATCCATCAACTCGTCAATGCATGGGATATGGTACCAGTTCTTGATGGTTTTCTTGTTCAAGGATCTATAATCAATGCACATCCTCATGGTGCCATCCTTCTTCAGAACTAAGAAATTGAAGAAAAAAATGGGTTGTTGCTCGGTCTGATGTGTCCCATCGCTAGCAATTCCTTGATTGCCTTCTTTATTTCATCCTTGAACCTCCTAGGATGACGATAGGGGGGGGGTGATCATAGGTTTGGCCCCCTCCTCCAACTCAATGGTGTGCTCAAACCCCCTGTCAGGCGGTCTCCTTGGTGGAATTGCCTCAAATACCTGCTGATGTCATCCCAATAAATCCAAGATCTCTGTATGGTACTATTGTCGACCCTTTGAATCCTTATGTGTAGTGATCAAACACTCGACGACATATGATACTTCCCCATGTCTAAACATCCTCTCCATCCTCTTGGTTGAAACTGTCCTGGGTGATCCTATCGACATACCTCTTAGAAAAACCTTCTTCCCGTCATGGTCTCTGAATCCCATCTCCAAGATTTGGTAATTAGTGGTGATTTTTCCTAAGGTAATCATCCAGTGGACTCCCAACACCACATCTGTGTCAGATAAGTCAACCACATAAAATGTATCTCTCACTGTATAGTTGCCTAACTTTACCTCCAAGTTTGGAACTCTGTCTAGACACTCCGTTGTGTGGCCATCTGCTATTGCAACTTCAAACCCATCAAACTCCTCTGTCCGAAGTGTCTGTATCGATACTAGTGAAGCGTCGATGAAGTTGTGGGTGTCCCCACCATCTATCAGGGTGATTTCTCATTGCCCTTGAATAGTCCCTCTAATCTGGAGGGTATCATACCTGGGAACACCAGAAAGGGTCGCTGTGACTCCTCCCTTTGTTGGTTTCTGCCTGTTAGCATGCTCAGGCGGTTGTGGGACTACTAGAGGATGGGCTCCTACTGGTGTTGGAGGTCTACGGGGAGGTTGCTCCTCTACCTATGTTGAATCCTCCTCTGAGCTAGTGGATCCACTGTCCTTCTCCTCCTCCTCACTGTCCACATTGTGTGCTACCACCTCAATATAATAAATCTCTCCCTTTCCCATGCACCGGTGGCCTGGAACCCAAGGGACTCTGCGGTTGAAGAAAATATTATTCCTCATAAGCTCTTGCCTAGTCTCATCATCCAACTTCTCCTTGCCCTTCCATTTTCTCTGGAATGGATGCATGTCTCCATCCTTCTGGGGTAAGAAGGGTTTGGAAAAGGTTTTAGTCTTTGGCACTGAGTCTGCCAAATATTAAGTGTGAAGGATGGCATCCTACAAGGTGGGAGGCTTGTATGCCTTCACCCATCCTCTCAAAGTTTCAGTGAGTCCCTCTGTGAATAACATGATCAGTCTGGGCTCTAATATATCTGTCATTTCCACGGCTACCCGCCGAAACTATGTTATGAATGCCTTTGCTATACCAGTTTGTCTCAACTGGGCTAGATCCCTGAAGTGGATCTCGGGATCCCTCCTCTTAAACCTGTCCATGAGCCTCTCTGTGAACTCCCTATAGGAAGTGATGCGACTGTGACCCAATGTCACCAATCCATGATACCACCACTCGTGTTCCTCACCCTCTAAGTGTAAGGTAGCGAAACTAATGGCCTCTGTCTCGATCATATGATTGAGCTTGTAGTATGTGTCTAGCTTCTATACCCAAGCTCTGGTAGTGCATTTGGGCAATCTATTGAAAGCAGTTATGGTGAGTTTACCAACTTTTCGGGTGAAATCCATGTTATGCCCCTATTTTAGTTGCGGTCCTCCCCTCTATAGATATCTGGGACGGTTCCTGAGTCTGAGTCCACGGTACTTAACTAGGGTCATGTCTTGGTGGAAGTCATGACCCAATGCTGCGTACTCCCTCCTATACTCTGCAATGTCCTTTGCATGGGTGGGTGGCCTCTGTGCTATCGATGGCGGTGAAACTACCGGGGGTGCCCTCTAGAAACTGGGAAACAAGGGTCTGGGAATCCTAATCACAGAGGTGTATGTGCGAGAGGATGACTGGGGTCTACTGCCTGCTCCTGAGTTCCCCTGTACTGCATGTGGGACTTGTGTGTCTGGGCTTCCCACTCTAGCTAATCTATCAACCACTTGTGCCAAGGACTGAGACATGGTCTATTGACTAGCTAACATATCATTGATAACTTGCATGAAATTTGTCTCGGGATCTATGAGGGCCTTGCCACTACCCTCTGGTCACTCATATCTATCTCTTAACATCCTCTCTACCTCGCGCTCAACCTCACACTCTGCCCTTCTCTCTATGTGTCTCTTCCTCTTTCTTTGAGCTAGGAGGAAAAGGGGGAAAGTCAAGCCTATGCCTTCTTTCCTTATGCCTACTGTAAGTGACATATTCGTCACCTACGTGTTCACGGCCCTACAGGTCTTCTGCTGCACTCATTGTCTTTAGTCACAGGCTGGTAGGACTAAAGCTCTGATACCACTGTAATGTTCCTGACTTGGCTAGTCTAGGAAACACTGCTAATGTGTGTGTAGTATTAATCGTTTTACAACATATAAATAATCATACAAATAACAAATGTGACAAAGGACTGCAAATTTTATATTATGAGATCTCTGTGGATTACAAATGGCCGAATGTGGCTCAATAAACTGACAATACTCAACTAGATCAATAGAAAAAGGATCTTAGATGGAATACAAATAAGCAACTAAAAGATAATACCCAAAATATGGTAGCAATGCGGAATCAATGGATGCGTTGGGATTATGGCAACTCTGACGGTAACTGCTTGAAGTCTAGAAAGTTTGCCCTGGGAGTTGTACTTCTTAGAATGGCCTGGAAATTGTCCCAAATGATGCGCCCTACTCTAGTCCTCAGTACTAGTAACTATCGGACCCTTCTGCTGGTGAGTTTGGACACTGGATGGATCCCCCTAGGGGAATGCACCCCTCTTTCTCTTGCAAAATGCGTCCTAGTGATTCCACCATTGGAATCAGATGAGATGTGTCTCAAAATGACCACTTTGGTCTACTGGGAACTGGGTCGAAAGGGTTTCCCTAAATATGGCTCGATGCTCGCTGTGGAACCTCGAATGTATCTGCCAAAAGTGTCGCGCGTCCAAGTTTGGAAAATGCACCCTAGTTGATTTCTCCGTCGGAATATGATGAAGAACTAGGCAAAATATGCACCTTTCCTTCCTCTCAAATGGGTCAGAGGGAAATCTCGGAATTCTCCCTGGATGGGATAAGTCGACTAAAAACCCTCTCAGAAGATGTGCCCTCACTCTGGATGAATGCGCCTTTCCTATTGAACACTGTGTAACTGCTACTGAAGAATGATGGAAGACTTGAATGATCTCCCCGGTGACTAGGGTGTGTCTCTGAACACCAAAATCAGCCAACTGGTGTCTTCCTATTGGAATCCACTGAACTATCTCTCCTGAGATGCACCTCTTCTCCTCAATGACAAGTCACAATCTGCATAATGATGAATTAGGTCATTGACCCTTCCTTTATATCTTTCCAAAACCCTAAATCACTACTAAAACCCTAATTCATTGTTGACTTCCAAAACCCTAAATCATTGTTGATTTCTATTTTTAGCCCATATTAACTTAAAAGTGTTTTTTACTCTTTTTAGCTCAATGCCACTTTCTGAATATAACACTGGTGACTGAAGTGACCTCTAGTGACCCTGTTTACCCCTTTCTGGCCCTGGCTATAGTCTAACGGAGCAGTTTAGACCATTAAGCCTCCTCTCTGGAGCTCCTATTTGGAAAGGGACATTACATTTTAGTAAAAGGTTTTAAGTAATATATTATAGATATATTTTTTGGATTTAAACCTTTTTCTTAAAAAAAATTGGGTTCAATTTTGAAATACTATTATTTTTTAGTATTAAGAAGGTTTAGTTTTATAAGTAGTGGTTTTGAATGTTTTTTTGTATTAATGGAAAAAGTGTAGAGTTTGAAGTTTGAGATGGTGAAATTTAACAACAAAAATGAGTCACCGTGAAAGAAAAAAAATGTATTTACCTTGGAGTTGTAAAATTTATTGATTGCATGTAAATGGGCATATATCTGTAAGACACGGATAGGCATGCATACCCCTAGTTTATCAGGTCACCTATGAAAAGTATAGACATAGATTTAGGTAGATTGAATATGTAAGGGGTCGTGTATGTTGGGTTAACCTCGACTCAGTGAAAGAGTTAATGAGTTAAATCTAGTTTTTTAGGTCAAAGCACACAGTTTTTCGAGTCCATGTTTTTTTAGTAGCCCGTGGTATTGTGTCCATGGATTGCATGTAATGAATCCTATAAAAGGCTTGGTGAACTCCATTGTAAATGGGCCTAGAGGTAAGTGGTGAAGGCTTACTTGGTCAGCTTGGTTGGATTTGGTCAAGGGAATGTTCTTGTTAAGGTGGAGCATTGAGACTCAAGTTTAAAGTCCCTGGAGGTGAGCAGCAAAGGTTCACTTGGGTTGGGTTGGCCGGATTTGGTCAAAGTTGTTTGAATGCAAAGTTCAAGGTGGAGCAATGTGTCCAAGTTATAAAGGTGGGTCTGTAGAAAGAATGATGTGTTGGCAGGTCAATCAATTGTTTGAGAATATATGATGAATGTAGGTTCATATCCATGGAATTAGAAATTATTGCAAGGAAGTTGGGATCGAAAGGGCATGTTCAGTAATGCGAAGTTGCAACAAGGCAGAAGTGATTGTGCTATCTATTAATTTGGTCACCATCAGTTGCAAAATACTGGAAGATTCTAGAAAAGGTATGAACAAGTCATCTGGTGATTACTCAAATGTGAAATTGCTTGGTTGTGATGCTTATGTTTTTATCAACATTCTAGTAAAACCTAGATCAAATAGTAGATATTTGATATGATGATGATGTTAAGGGATGTAGAATGTGGGATCCTACTACCCACAGAATCATCATGGAAAGAGATGTAGTGTTTGATGAATCTCCTTTTATAAATAAAACATAGTAAAAGATGAAAGGTCCAATGTATGACTGGTAGTATAAGGGTATTTGGTGTTAGAAATAATAGGTGTTCTCATTTAACCATAGACAATATAACAATATTGTCACCATACAATAGGCCGAAGCCACCCTCGAGCACCTTAACCTTGACAGAGAATAATTTTGGAAGAAAACCCTAGGCCTAATAGCCAATAAATGTAGCCTACCTCTCTCCAGAGCTAGCACACAAGGAAAAAATTCCAAACCATAACCAATAGAAAGTCCAAGCCTAAACCAAGAATACAGGTTGTAGTAGCTACAACTACAACTACTCTCCAAACTTGTGCACTTTCTGAGTTTCTACAGTGCGCACTCTTACATTTATGCATTTGCGAGTTGTGTGTATCAAATGAGATCTAGTGTCATGTCTTTATACTTCTTATACTTAGCTGTCTGGGCCAACTTCTCATTCTTGAGGCTAAAAACTCAATATTAAATATTTCCTTTAGTTGAATTGTCTTCTAGGGTTATGTCCAAAGATTTATGGTTTCTTCTTGCTTCTCGAAATATTCTATTCTTGTCAGGGTTACAGGTGGAGGTTAATACCTCATGCAACTACCATAATATCAAAACTTCCTCCTAGATAGGGAGTTATTGAAAGCAATGGTCTTGAGAACAAACATATCATTCAATTGGTAGCATCATCATAGCCATACATGTTATCTCATGATTAGATCACGAGCACCCTCATCATTATCAATATCATCTGATAGAATCAACTACATCATCTCTCGAAGCCATACTCCATGTGAGTAATTAGGCATGATACTGAATAAGTGACTCACTCCACARAGTGATACAAGAACCATTCTTCTAATTCGTACATATGTCCTAGAAGAATAACTATTTCAACAGATGTTGGAAGCCAAGCCATAGGCTACAAGGACTATTCTTCTAATCGAGACATATKTCCTAGAAGAATAAACATCCTAGACCATTTTCCACYTGGAGAATGTCTATCCACCAACATAGTRACTATCCATCTAGCTGATAATCTTTTTCAACACTATTGATAGTCTACATGGAAATCAGAACAATKTCATTCAATAGAACACAATTGTGTCTATCCATAGTAGTACACAACTACTATCCAGTGGTACACAACCACACCAAGTAGCACACAACTACTTAATCGGTGACACATAGTCACAACYAGTGGAACACATCCACCATAGTAGCATACATCTACTATCTAGAGACATACAGTCTCCATAGAAATCATATCATATGATATCAACCTGCATAKAAACAATATCATGATATAAACTGAGTCATCTGGGCCATTCTTCCACTAACATCTGTGAGATCTGGAAGAGCATCTATCCTCATAAATTAAAACATCAACCATGGKTTATCTGGACTATTCTTCTCAAGCATAGAAGAATAACTATCCCTGATTTATGATCYTGAACAATTCACCTAACTGGGCCATTCCTCTRGCACTAATCATAGTGCAACCTGAAGAGAATGAGTCTTCCCTAGGGAATGTCTATCCCTGATTGTTGAACTTGGACCATTCACCTAACTGGGCCATTCCTMTGGCACTAACCATAGTGAAACCTAGATAAAATGATTCTTCCCCAAGGAATGACTGTCTGGACCATTTCCTAATGGAAATGTCTRTCCTGCACCAACCTCCAAAACAAAACATTCTTTGAAACTACTCATAGTTGTGAACTTCGAAAGAATGACTTCTYGGCGAGGCRGACCATTCTACTTGACCACTACTCAAAGTGACTTCCAATAAGAATGATTTTCCTATACYATTCCCCCRCACTAGCCACAAGGGGAATCATTGTCTATGGTACATCAACAATCTATCGAACCATTTTCATTATGAAAATGWCTGTYTGATTTGGACCATTTTMCGAACTGGAAAATGCYTGTCCGTCAGAAATCTCAAACCACTTTTTGAATTGGAAAGGAACTTCTTATCCTAGACCATTTTARGAATTGAAAAATTATTGTCCATAAACCAATAACACATCAGTGCTCCCTCCCAACCTAGGAGTAATCTSTTCCTTTTTCAATAAGGAAGATGTCTCCAYGAGCCCCAACTTGCAAGTTTTTCATCTTGGACAGAGGTTTTACCAAAATATCTACTATCTKCTCATCTATGGAGATATATTGGAGAACCACTTCTCTTTTCTGGASTTCATCACGAAGAATGTAATGCTTGATCTCAATGTACTTTGGTCTGTTATGGAACACTRGTTTTCTTTGAAGGATTCATGTAGCTCTGATCATTATAAATCATGGTMGAATTCAACACTTTTGTTTCCTTCTAGCTCATGACACTATGACAAGGCTCAAACTRAAACATATCCAAGTAGCACTTCTTCTGTCATCATGAGATTTTTCCATGGATTAGCAATCCATCATSCCAGACTTCTGAGTAACTATTTTGATACATTATCTCTGTCATAGAAAGTTTTCACCGAACTTCTGTTGTGTATGAGATACTCTGCATCAAGTTGTTTGAATCCATACAAGGTCTTCTTATATGTGCATACATAGGTCTCTTTCTAGTATACCTCAAAAAAACTTGAGATTTCTTTACATAAGTTTCTTCCTCAAATTATCTATTGGGAGAATAGTATTTTTACAACCAACTAATGTAAACTTCAATCCATGGATACTACAAGAGATATAATAGATCAGATAGAGGTGTATCTGGTTTATGGGAACAAGTTGTTATCATAGTCTTCTCCTCCTTTTGGAAGAACCTCTAGTTCTAAATCTCGCAATGCTTCCATTCATAATCCTTTTTCACAATTTCTTACATATATTGTTCTTCATCATAACTTCCATTTAATTGCTTCTAGTGGGTTCAAACCAAGCTGGTAGTCTTGTGATTCTCAGTATGATAACTGTTTTTTCTGGATTTTCTTTCTCTCTTGGAATCTTCATGTTATTCCTCATGTTTCTCTTTAGCTCTTGGGTCCATGGAGTTTTCTATAGATTCGATGCCCTGAATATTCCAACTTCTTCCTTTCATCATAGGATTATGGATGCAGATCAGGGATGATTTTAAGGATGAAAAATTATTTTAAAATGTAGAAACCTTGGTGAATCATATTCATCCTTCATATGCCAACTATAAAATGTTTGGTGATATTTTTGTAAAAATATTCAAATTTATAAGGATTTTAGATAGTTTGTATAAAAGTTTGGAGATTTTTAAGGTAAAATAATTTTATCCTATAGAATTTGGGCGAATCATTTTTAGAATAGCGAATCTTTTTTTGGGAAAACCCTTGAAAAATTAGCCCCTAAAATTGTACATGGACAACCAAGGATACTTTAAGGCTTCTTTTCGAAGAAGACTTCTTCTAAAGTCAAACTCAACACGTGCTACTTTTCATGGATGCTACTTTCAATGGGAACATGGATAGATACTTCATAATCCTTAATGGATCATTTTATTTAGGATTATCTCCCTCCTAATCCTTTCTTCATGCATGAATGCATTCTCTTCTTTTGGACTTCTGTAATCAACTCTCTCCATCTAAGAGAGTCCACGCTTCCGTCTGCATCCTTATTTCCTTCTGCAAAGTGTCACAAGTCTTTTTCTAATTTCCTCTTGATTTCTGACTTCTTTTTGTTTTGACTTCTTCTAGGTCTCTTCAAGTTTGATTTTGATTTCGTCTTATCTGGCAATTGTTACTTATATAATAGCTTCCACGAGAATTGTTACAAAGGATTGTCAATGTACTTCATCTTATCATGTGTATTGCTTGACTTGTAGTCATCGTGATAGAAATATTTATCTTGTTATTCTTCCATAGGTATTGTTTCACTTGAACATCTTACCTTCTAAGAAATAGATATGCAATATATGTACAAAAATTATGTAAACATGGTATGTACAAGAACTATGAAGAATATTGTTACCTTGTTTTAGAAGAAGAAGTTTGTTTTATCATGCTTGGCCTTCTTTGAGGGTTCCCTTTCTTCGGAAACTAATGCTTTGTGTGTTTCCTTCCTTTTCTTTAACTCAGGACAATGATTCTTGTAGTGACCATATTTTCAACAGTTGAAGCATTGTATTTTTGACACATCTTTCTCTTGATTTGGTTTCTTCCTTGAGTCAAACTTTTCTTATTCCTGAATTTCTTGAACTTTGTTGTGTAGGCTTGATCATCATCTTTCCTTTGGAATTTATTTTTTGTGCTAATCCTTTATTCTTCTTGTGCACAACAAGTCCAACGTTCTTCAAATGTGGGATACTCTCCTCTTGTGTTCATGATTGTAGCAAATGCATCCCATGTCTTGGGAAGACCATTGAGTACTATATTTACCAGTTCCTTCTCTAAAATGATTTCTTCAATAGCTTGTAGTTGATCTCTTAACTCAGAGATTCTCACAAAGTATGATGTTATGTTGTCATCATCATTCATTTTCATGTCACAGAGCTCATTCTTTATACTCATTACTTGTCCAATTTTTTTGACTGAGAAGAGGTTAGTTAGGGCATCATACATCTTCTTAGATGAGTCAAGATGAGAGACGTAGGGTATCAAGTGGTCTTTTACAGAGTCCACTATGATACTCATGGAATTGATGTCATTGTCCTTGAACTTATCCATAATTGTAACGTTCTAAGGTTCCTTCTCTTTTCCTTCTTCAACTTGTGGTTCCACAATCTTTTCTTTCACAATATCCAACAATTTATTTTTGGCAAGGATGAGGTCAATCCTTGTCTTCCATGCTCTAAAGTTATAAGCCCCTTCTAACTTGTTTTCTAACTTCATAGAGTAATTTATGACTACTTTGACTTGGTCAACCTTTGACTCTAACCAAAAACTCTAAATTGACGTCGTAGCTTGCTGAGAGTACAAGGAGGTGCATTGGGTTAGGGCGCACTAGGATATCCATAAATTAGGTCAATCTCTTCACTTAAGGTGCCTCAACAAGAGGGTTAGAGTATCATTGTTGCAACAAAAAGTGATTGCAACTATAACTATAACTAAGCAAATCCTCCCAATCTATCTTCCAGTGGTTAGACTGTCTAAAGATAGTGTGGGTCCATATACTGTTAGAAATAATAGGTGTGATCGTTTAACCATAGAAATATAGAAATATTGTCACCCAACCATAGGTCGAAGCCACCCCAGAGCACCTTAACCTTGATAGAGAATAATTATGGAAGCAAACCCTAGGCCTAATAGAAAATCAATGTAGCATACCTCTCTCTAGAGCTAGCACACAAGGAAGAAATTCTAAACCATAACCAATAGAAAGTCCAAGCCTAAACCAATAATATAGGTTGCAGTAGTTGTAACTACGACTACTCTCCAGACTTGCACACTTACTCAGTTTCTGTAGTGCACACTCTTACATTTCTACAGTTGCGAGTTATGTGTAACAAATGAGATCTAGTGTCTTGTATTTATACTGCTTCTACTTAGCTGTCTGGGCCGACTTCTCATTCTCGAGGCTAAAAACTCAATATTAAATATTTTATTTAGTCGACTTGTCTTTTAGGGTTATGTCCAAAGATTTAGGGTTTCTTCTTGCTTCTCGTGATATTATATTCTTGTTAGGATTACACATGGAGGCTAATGCCTCCTGCAGCTACCATAATATCAACATTTGGAAGGTATTTAATTCCATGAAAGTTTCTCACAAGTTATTAAAAACTTGTTTCTATTCATGTTGTGTTAGCACTAGTTGTGTTAGTATAGCTAGATGTTAAAACTGTTTTACATGGAGTTTTTGGATAAGGGGATGTATATGGAACAACCATAAAGGTTAGTTCAGATTCCCAATTGAAGATTTGTTTGCAAACTCAAGAATCATTGTATGGCCCAAAGCATGTCAGGGAAATGGTACAAGATGTTTGATTCCTTCACGGTGAACCAAATTTTACAAGAAGTGAGTATAACCATTGTGTTTATGGTATATTTATTATCTTGGCATTAAATATTTTGCTTGTAGCAAGCACAAGCATGTTTGAGATCACCTTGTTAGTTAAGTTGGTTGGGACGTTTGTTATGAAGGATCTCAGATCAGAAAAATAAATCTTGGGCATGGATATACACAGAGACAGGAATGATGGTAATCTTGGTTATCACAACAGAATTATGTGGTGAAAATACTAAGGAAATTCAGTATGAATAATGTGAAACTGGTAAAATACCTTTGGCTTTCCATTGTAAGTTTTTTTCAAGGTTATGTCATAATCGATGAAGAAAAAAATGGTTATATGTCTCAAGTATTATATGCTACTTAGGAAGTTTGATGATTGCGATGGGAAATGGTCAACATTTTACATGAAATTGGTGTTGCCAATAGACACATGGAAAAGCCAAGTGAAGAGCATGGACATGGGTGCTTCAAACACATAAGCACAAGTATCACCTATAGTGGTTGCAATGATTTAGTCTGTGGTTATGATTCATGAGATTTGAACAAGAGGAGACCTACCTTAGGTTATGTCTTGCAAGAATGCAAGGATCTATTGGATAAGTTTGGACAAGTACATGATGAAGTGTTATGTGGTGGTCAAAGCGTTGTGCATTTGACTAATAGTCCAACGTATCAAAATGGGACAAGTGCATTGTTTTATAAAACATGTTACTAATGGAGGAAGAATGGTTCATACTGGAGTGAATCGTGTCGACATGTTCATGTAACAATATTGTTAGAGAAGTTGTGGATCTGCGATGGTGTTTGGATTCTCTTGGATTGACATAAAGGTGATGAATTATTTTGGGTATGATATATCGGGTAAATTGTTGTCAAAGTGGAGATTGTTGGAAAAGTGCCAACTAATTTCCCATCTGGTACCATGCACATGCACATCAGCTAAGTTTAGATTGTGCATGCATCCACACTACAGTGAATAGGTTGTGTTACCATGTGATCTATTTATTATCAGTTCTTGTAACTATGTGATAGATGTTATATATATGAGCATACCCATAGAGGTGAATGTGCAATGCAATGTGTGAGCAAGACACAATAATGTGGAGTGCAATGTGTATATGAGGTGAGGATGGTTGTATGACTGTGATTTCCTATTGTAATCTCCCTTTAATAATAAGAATATTGATTATCATTGCTCTGTGTTTTTTTCCCATATTGGGTTTCCACGTAAATCACTATGTCAATGCCATATGTGAGAAGGAAGAGCCTGGAACGAAGAGATTATAATTGAGTCATTTGAATTCTTTAGGTTAACTCTATCCTTTAGACTCGAGATTGTCTCCTTGCTGAAGTGAAATGTTTTTATGCTCAAAGTAGGCGGGGAGAATTTGTTGATCATTTGGGTTTTAGGCAGGTTGAGAGCTATGCAGAAGCCTTTTATGTTGAAGCACCGACTATGAAGTGGTGAGTGAGATATTGTGGCCACTCCTCTACAGAGATCCACCCAGAAGTTTATGAAATGTCAGAGTGAAGTCTCGCCTACCACCGTGTGGTTGATTTTTAAGCCTATCGGGACTCCATCTCTCAGCTTCATTACCTGACCATGATCAAATTTATAATGTAAAGATGTGAAACAAAAAAWCAGTGAGTTCRTTCCTTGGTCAAAATAAATTWAAAATTTTGGATGAAATAAATTGAAAGAGAAGTATACAGCCTATATGAAAATGATAGGGACAAAYCCTATATAAATATTTGAGTTCCACATTAAAAGACTTAGAAATAATGGAGATTAGTTGCGGTGTTTATTTAGGATTTAGTTGAGGTTGATTCCAACCATCTAAACTGAATATCATCCTATATATTGTACTCCTCACTGATTTAATAACATGTAGTGTGTGTCTTTTCTTTGATGACCTCCAGGTGTTGTCTCTCATGAGAGCAGTTGGTTTCTTTCATTCCTTCTATTTTCAAGWTGGTATYAGAGCACTCTAATTTAATGCTAAGCTCTACAATGGAATGAAGATGYAGACACAGTTCCTATACTTATCATGGTGCAGAAAAATGGAAACAGTTGGTTGTTAGAGGAAGCGCTTGGTTCGCTGGATGGAGGTGTTATAGAGAAGTGATGTGTACATGTCCATTCCATCGGACTCACACAACCTCCAATCTAAGAAAGAGAAGGAAGAATATAAAAGGAGAATGCACCATGGGTAAGCATAGGAAAATTAGACAACTCTGGAGAGAGCTGAAACAAATGAGGAGAAAGAATCAACAAGAAGAGTCATTGTATTTTGCAAATTAGTATAATTTATTTCTAGTTGCAGATGAAGAACCCATGCTTGAGGATCAGAATGCAGTGTTGGACTAGATTAATGAAGACCATTAAGAAATCAATGAAGAATTTGATGAAGTATATAAAAGATTGATTCCAAATTTGCCATTCTTCTCAGGTATAAATTATGAACCTTGGGCAACTGAAATGAAAACATTACTATGGTTAGTAGATTTATTGCATTATGATCATGAAGGTTGTGTCAACTTCTATGATAATAGAATAGGAGCAATATCATTACAACTTATTATATCAACAATGGATGAAAACATTTTTTCTAGTATTTTGCATGAATTTGGTCAAATACCTAGTGCAAAAATATTTTGGGATATTCTTGAAATGAAGAAGTGGAGTGAAAATGTTGAAGTTCATGACGACATTGTTGTTGAAAATGATGATAATGTTGAAAGATTTGTAACTGAAATAGAGACTAAAAATAGTAGCATTGAAATTGCAATGATTAATGAAGAAAGTGTGTTTCACAGTAAAGTCGCATGTCATAGCAAGGGAATTCCCTATGAAACATTATTTAGTGATGTGGTGATTTCAAATGAGATTGATGATGGAGATGAATGTGTAACTATTGATGAACCCATGTCTGAATCTTTGGTAAATTTAGTCAAATTTGATGAAAACTATTCATCTCATGAAGAGTGGTCAATTTTGATGCATGAGAAGCATTAAAGACTAATGCTTCCAAGAACCTGCAGAAGTGTTGAGGAAAAAGAACAATAGTCAGCCGCCAAGTTGCAAAATGAAGAAGAACAAAGCCAAGAGGACACTGAAGCATAACAGAGTCAAGATGAAACATATTTGGAGCAACAAGCCAAGGAAGAAGCTCCATCTTCATCACTATTTGACAAGAAGAAAGGTCAAAATGAAATTGTTAAAGTCAAGTTGTAAGCCTTGTTGAGACTCAGACAAGTAAGCCTTCTACTTATGTTAGGAATTTGTATTGTAGACAATCTATTTCTCCATTAAAAAAAGAGACTTAAAAATAATAAAGATTAGTTATGATGTTTATTTAGGATTTAGTTGAGGTTAGTTCCCATCGTCTAAACGAAATATCATTCTATATATATTGTACTCATCATTGATTTAATAAAATGTCATTGATTTAATAAAATGTAGAGGATGGCTTTGCTTTGATGGTCTCTAGATGCTGTGTCGCCTTAAAGCAGCCAAGGGAAAACAATTGGCGAACGACAGGACCGATCTCCATCCCCATTATATCTTGAACCCCGACATCTGGTGCGGATGCTTCGATCGAATCCGCGCCGGCATCGTTACAGTCGATATACACAACGCCATCTGAAGAGGTGAGCAGCCTTCCCGCCAACGGATAGAAGTGGATGAGGGCTTTCGAGAGGCTTTTCTTGAGAAGCTCCACCATCGAAAAGAAGTGGTGATCGGCGAAGGGCGTGCGGTATAAGAGACCCTTTTGAATGTAATCGCAGCAGAGCATCTGCAAGTCGGAAGGGCAGAGCTTGGATCGCCGGGGTTGTGAGGGACGAGCTGGGACTACCGTTGATTTACGGTACAGGCAGACAACCTGGTTGGTGGAGAGGATTTGAGGTGCCGTAGCCATGGGGAAAAGATTAAAAGCAAGGCGACTTTTGTAATTTGGATGAGAAATGCAACCCTTAAATACGCGAGGCCGATAAGCTGTGGATCCCACGGGGAGCACAAGAGCATACAAATGATATGATTTGATGTCGTATATACTAGCACAGTCGCTAATACAGCAGCTGGAAAATGCTGAAAGGTATCTGCTTGTAAGGAATTTATTAAATTTTATTATTGATTAACAAATAAATGGTTGGGCTTCATTTATTTGGTGTTAATATTTTAATTTCTGTTAATCACTTAAGTGGCAATCAGTTAGCTATCAAAGTAATTTTTAAATATGATTAGGTAAATGTAAAAAAGTAAACACATAAATTGAGGTCTTTATAATAGCTAGGAAGTTAATGATTGAAATCACAACCATTTATTTTGTGTGACTACTAAGAATATTCCAGCCATATTTAATCATGTCCATAAAAAACTTATTAAGCACTAAACCCCTATTAAATCTGCTCATTATCAATAGGTGTACGCCTTTCAGTGTAATAATATTTCCCCATATTCATGGCTCAACACCTGGCCGATAAGAATGAGAATTACGAGTTATTGATCAATTTTTTTTTAAATAAGAATTTGAAATGTTTAGCTCTAGATGAGCAAAATCATTTCTTATAATATGTTATATGGGAGTTTGAGAAGAATTTGAATTAAGTTCTAATGTTGATAGATAATGTGAAAATATTGATCAGTGGTTAAGCTTCTCAAAAATAATTTTATCTGAAATTTATTACTTTCAATTTCACTTTATTTCAAGGTGAAGCCAAATTAATATTTGAAATTTATTACTTTTAATTTCACTATTTCAATAACTTTATTTCAAAATGAACCTAAATTAATATTAAGATTTCGACAAGTTTAAGTATTTTAACTTTTTAACTTTTTTTTAGCAATTATTATTGAAATTTAATTATGTAATTTTATTTCAAAATGAATCTAAATTAATATTAAGATTTCTACAAATTTAAATGTTTAAGTTTTTAATTTTTTTAGCAATTGTTATTAAAATTTAATTATGTAGTTATTAGTGAAATGATTATTTTTCATTACTTAAATTACATTATAAATGAGTTTAGTGTTCTGTAGTTGGGTGGGCTTCACATTCCGAATGATGACCCGCAGACTGAGATCGGTTAGCCTCTTATTTATGTTATAAGGGAGATCCGGGACAAGACTGTAAGACTATATCCGGAGAGCTTCTTACTTATGTTATTGGGGAGATCCGAATCAATACCTGCGGAGTGAGATCGGCTTCCTTCTTCCACTCACTAGGGAAGACCGAATCAAGACCCGCACCTGGCCTTCACGAAGAACTTAACCAGTTACCTCATCTTTGGGCGGTCTTATCACCTTACCTCTGGAGTTTAGTGTTCTAGAAAACATTTAAAGCATACTATTGTATAATTTTAATATCAGCCCATTGGCAGGGGGGAGTCTCTAGGTAGGTTCCCAAGCACTCCCAAATGATGGGGAAACATGAGTAGATAAGTATAGCTTCACGGAATTACGTACAATTTTCAAGCAAACTTTTCAATGTTTTGTAGTGTTCCCTCTCATAGAGCACAAGTGGCAAGTCATGAGGTACAATATTCACTGGTTTACATTGTTCTTGGCGCGATATTGAAAGTGCACAAGCACGAGAATCTCAGATATGATTATAAGTTTTATGTACGAAAACCAAACCTTCCACTGGAGAATAGTTTTGCTTTTCATCATTTCCAATTTTGGACCTTTTGGCTACAATGAGGTATTGAAGCTCAAGAATCTCAATGGCCAGCAACATTCATATTCATAATCATTATGATGGTGGCGACCAGGATGGCCAGCAACATTGATATTGATAATCATTATTATGGTGGTGATAAGGATGAAATTAAAAGCTTATATTTTTATTTTTTATTATCAAGAAAGATTTTATTTTAAATTTAATATATAAGTGTTAATTTATGTTAATTTTAAATATATTAAATATTATAAAAAAATGGTATGCATATTTTTCATTGTTATAGGTGCTAAAAATATTAAAGATGCTACCACTTAGAAAAATGTTTATGTCATCAATCTCTCATATATATATATATATATATATATATATATATATATATATATATATATATATATATATATATTAACACAAATAAAAATTTATTTTTATAGACACCTATTATAAAATTATAGATAAATAAATACAAAATAAGAAATGTAGATATAAGTAGAAATATAATAGATATAATATTTATATAAATATTTGAGAATAATTAAATATTATATTTTTTAGTTTTGATTTATATTTTTTTAGTTTTGAGTTAAGTGAGATTACAATTAATCTAAATTAATTAATTTTGTATCCATATTTGCATAAGTATTATAAAGAATTAAAATCAAGAGGTGTAAAAGTGCTAGTTTTATTTGACTTAGTATGGTAGAGATGTTATGAGATGAGTAATGATTATGTCATTATATGTTAGTTTAAAATATATAATATTTATAATAATATTAATAATAATACTATGTGTTGTCTCCGAGGTGTAGGATAGTCGATGACAAAGTGTGATGTTAAAGCAGCCATGTTAAAGGTTGATGTGCCCCTGAAATATAAATGAAAATATATAGAGAAAAATAAATATTTGAGATGTACCCCTAATTTAGATATAAATATAATACAATAATATGATATTTATATAGAAATAAAAATATATGAAAAATAATCAAAAACTATATTTTTACATATCTATATTTACATAAGCTTTGAATTCTAATTTGAGTCAAATTAATCTAATTTGAATCAAATTAAGATTAATCTAAAACCATCTTAAACCTGAATTAACATGAATTTATGTTTGTTATTTAAAATCTTTAAAATAAATATACATTAAATTATTTTAATGTTAATTTTTTTTTTTTCTATCATTTCATTTTTTATGTTTAAATTTATGTGTTACCCTTCCACCATGGCATGTGTAATACAACTCATCCATCTTAATTTATAAAATGCACTTGCTTATTTTTTATGTAATTATTTTGATATATTTATTTGTGAAATTATAATTTAATGTTAATTTTTTTTTTTTCTATCATTTCATTTTTTATGTTTAAATTTATGTGTTACCCTTTCACCATGGCATGTGTAATACAACTCATCCATCTTAATTTATAAAATGCACTTGCTTATTTTTTATGTAATTATTTTGATATATTTATTTGTGAAATTATTTTAATGTAGTATTAGATGATGGCATTTTATGTTGGTGAAAATGAGGTGTTGTGGTAGTTAATACTTGTAATCATATTTGTTGAATACTTAAACTATCATTAAAGATCATATACTCTTATTTATTAAATGCTTATGATAACAACAAAAATAAATGTAAGTTAAAATATTATAAACTTATCTTTTTTTTTTTAACTAGAATGGTTATGTTGCATTAATCGGCTTTCAGGCAAACCTGAATCAGAAAGTTACATATCTGAAGAAGGTTGGTGACCTCTAACAGTGTTTCCAACCTTCTTGTGAACGTCTTGGGAAACCCATCCCATTTGCTTCTTGAACTACTTCGAGAAAATGACAAATATTGCATACATGAATAAATTCTCACAAATTGTGAGCATAGTAGAAGACAAAAGCAAAGCATTAAACCGAGGGGGATGAAAATTTCCCCTTANTTTCTGAGATCCTAAATAAATGTTGGAGGCCACCTCCTTTTCTCTGCGCGCTTTATTGGTCTTTCGCCCTCTGGTAAGGGGTGGAGACGGAACTAAATTGTCTTCCGGTTCAGAAGTTTCCACAGAGACTGAGACAACCAGGTCTGTGTTGGCAGAAGGTTCCAGAATTGAAGCCTTAGCTGCCATTGTGGTGGTATCCGGGGGGCTTTCGTCTGTCGGTGGGTCTTCCTTAACTGTTGTTGCTTCTGGATCCTGGGCTTCATCCTCCTTCAGCACATCAAAGCTGTTTTTAGTCTCTAGAGTTGCCTCTGCCGCATGGGTGGCCTTTGGGGCCTGGGCTAACGGATCCTTTCGCCTTGGCTGCCTTCGTCGATTAGTTACTGGCTGAAAATCATCTTCCTTGACTGGTCCCGGCTCCTCAGAGATTTTGGGACAGCTTTTTGCGAAGTGACCGTAAGCATGGCACCGGAGGCACTTAAAAGGAATATGCTCGTAGTCCAGCTCTTGGATGTGGCACCATTCCCCCAGGGAGAGCTTAATGGCTTCCGACAGTCCTTTTTCGAGATTTACCTCAACACAAATATGAGCACAGGTGAACTGGTCCCCCTTCGGCTCCGCCCTGTCCAGGAAATGCCCAAGCTTGTTTCCAATGTCCTCCAGAGAGCTTATCCCCCAGAGATGCATTGGAAGGTGAGGCAGCCTTACCCAGACAGGGGCTGCTGTGATCTCGGCTCCGGGGTTAAAGTCAAGAGTCCAGGGGGCTAAGAACAGCCCCTTCGACCCCATGAAATAGGGACCAGATCTGAAAACTAAATCACGGTCCGCTTTCCTCGTGAAGCTGAAGACAAAAAAAACCCTGCCTACTGCATAAAGAGTAACGTTTCCCTGAATCAGCATCTTCCAACGGTCTTCCATCCATGCCTCCACTGATTTGGGGCTTGGCCATAACCCCATAAACTTTCCGACGAGGGCATTTTCTGCTAGAAGGAGGGCAAGCTTGCAAGGGTCCTCTGGATCTAGCTCCAGAGAGGGGATCTCCTCCATTTTCTTAACAAACTTAGACTTGAGAGAAGACTTGGGTTTAGGTCTTGCTGAGCGGACTAACATTTTGAAAGCTTCCAAAGGGTCTTTTTCCATCTCGGCGGTCGGAACTAGGGCCATCGTAGAAGGCGACGCCCACCAACAAGCAACCGGCTTATTTGGATTCAGAAGTCGCGCCCTTGCTCAATCCAGTCGCATGCCCCACTAAATCGCTTTGATCCGCGGCCCTGTAAGCCCTGGTCGCTGCTAGACACGTCCCTGCAAGCAAACACTCGTCATCCTGCAAACTGAGGCCAAAACTGCTTCTCCAAATCACATACGAACACTCAAGCAATATGCTGAAACACCAACGTTGTCCTGGACCAGACTGCTACTCCAAAAACGCATGAAGAAGCTTGGGGACACAAGCGAATCATTGGGTGTCGAACCCTGGGTGCTCGGCGGCTACAGATCGCGTTCCTACACTCGAAAACCAGAGCAAGGCGACTAGGGTTTGGGCCCTAGCCGCGGTGACTCGTCTCACCTCATCTTCTCAGTTTTTAAAGTTATAAACTCACCTTTTACATGTAACTAAATATAAATAAAAAAGAAAGAAGAAATAATAATAAATATATTAAATAATATCACAATCAACATATTATTGTTTCACATATATACTAAATATATTAAATAATATCAAAATCAACACATTATTGTTTTATATACTAATTATAGAAGTTAATAGGAAAATGGGTTAGATTTATATTTTAAATTAATTTTATATGAATAATACAAATAAATAGAGACGTGACACTATACTAACACATTATTAATTTATTAATTAGTTTTATTGGGAGGTTGGGTTTATATTATATATATGTGTTATTTTTTTATTATGTTGATTTTGGTGTATTGAATTTTAAGAAAATTTATAATTTATTTTTATATCTATGATTAATTTTCTCAAATTTTTAATTCAATTTTAATAAATTATTAAGGTATTTAATGTTACAAATAATGTAGAATTGAATGTGAAAGTGTGTATGAGAATATTATTTCAAGTTTATCTTTTATTTGGTTAGTATTACAAAACTTAAAAAAAAATCTTTTCAAAGTATTTTAAATCTTATTCAATGTCAAATTTCATTATGAAACTCATACTAATTAATTTTTTTTTAAACAATATCAATTTTATCAATTTTTTCAAGTTAAGAATAATAAGAAAAATGTTTTTTTTTTCTTATCTGCATTAATAATCTCTTTATAATATATTAAATTTTTTAATTCTTAATTTTTTTGTCTTTCCATAATCTCTCTTTTAATTTAAGTCTGATAATACTTTCTATATTATCAATATTTTGAAGAGACTTTTCAATTATTAGTGATTTAACCAAGAAACAATCTCTTCATACCATCCATGCCATCTTCTTTAAATTTAAATTTCAAAAAAAAAAATATTTTAAGTTGAAATAATGTTAAAAAGTATTTTATCTTTAAAAAATTAATTATCTTATACATAATTATTAGATATTCAATTATAACCATATTATCAATAAAGAAAAAATCAACATTATAATTTATTTTATAATTTAATATAAAATAGGGGAGATAACACTTTGGTTGCATTTGTAATCAATTTTATATCTATAATATAGATTAGGAGATATGACGGGTTGGGTTAACAATGTTATCTTCAAAAAAGAAACTATCACGCATCCACAGTCCTATTGGGTACTTGGCGCACCCAAGTCACATGACACCTAGGGTCGTGCGACACTACGATATTTCATTTTGGCGTCTTAACCAAATCGAAACGTACTTCACACTAACTGCCTCACTCAAGGCGTAGCCATACTTTTCCTTGAGCCAATTGTGCCAAACTACACTTGTCTTCTTACACTTAAACAATTACACATTTCTATACTTAACCAATTATGCACCAAGAACATGCAACCATTCATATACAAGAAAGAAACACAAGTATGGTTGGGCAACACAAATGTGCCCAACACCAATACAAGTATTTTTATACAGAATGTTATAGTTACAACACAGTTTACAATAGAGCCACATATCATATAAAATCAAATACAATACCTAGCTAAGTCGTTCCACGACTTCCCTTTGTCTCTACCTTTTCACAAAATATTTCACGACTCCTTGATTGAACTCTCTTGCTGCTATCAGACTTGCTTTCCCATTTGTGGTCATCACAACCAATTCTTCCAACCTTGGTCACACTTGTCCATTCACTTGGCTACTTGTTAACTCATAATTCCTATGCACTTGTTCCCTTTGTCCACACTCACTCCATACTTCACTCTATTTCCTGAGTTGTATCTTGATTCTCCAACTCAAGTCCCTTGTTGTGTTTTTCTATCCACCTGTCATTATATATACATGTATGTTCGATCACACAAGTGGTCACATCTCTTGATATTCCACCAATATGACCCTTAATCTTTCACATGAATGTGTATGTTCCACTTCATGGGTTGTCACACCATTTAGTGAAGAGTCATGCCAACTCACCATCTCATTACAAGGATGTTCCCGAGGCACAACATGTCCACCAACTTGTCTAAGTATGTTGTCCTGTCTTGCCTCGCACACCCCCATCTAACCAAGATAAAGTGCCCCCATCTCACTAATATAAAGTGTTTCACTAGCATGGGATGTGAGTCTCCTTAGATCACACGTCTAGATTGTGTGACCAGAGAACTCCTACCCACTCCCTACATAAACAAGCCATCACATATTCATTCCATTTGAGCACACATTTACCCAAATTGTTCCATATAGAAACCCCAACTTTCGCAACTCACCCTCCATCCAAGGAATTATATTGGTTGGGCATACACATCCTTAGCCAGGGATCTTATATTCTCCCCCACCTAAATTCATTGTCATCCTCATAAAAATCCTCAAAATCATTCGTCTCTAATCTCTACCCGAACTCATGCTTCCATCATGACTAAGTTTGTTGGAAACCCCAAGTTTCTTGCAAACTTGAAACCACAATTTTCCTACGAAGTGGAAACCCAAAATTTCCATAAACCAACCCAACTGCATTGTACCCAACTCCACACGATCTTCTTCCTGAGTCTATATAGTTGCTTCACCCAACTCTACTACACTATCTCATACTATTGGTTCCTTGTTACTATTTGGTTATATTGTCACTTCCACTGCCTACTACAACTGATTGTTGTTTCCTTCTTCAAATATTTGTCTTAGTGTTGAACTCCTATGACTCACTACTGTGATCATACTATTACCATATCAACCATGCTTATGCACATTGATTTTCCCCACATTCTAAACTAGTTGGGTACCTAATCCAACCATCACATCCAAACTGTTAGCATGCACCTCCTGATCTAGGTGGATATTGGTGGCCACCCGCTTATTCCACTTGGACCCACACCATTGTTTCTTTTGGTTTTTCAGTTTCCTTAATTGTAGCACAATTTACTAATTTTAGTAGTTTTTCGAGTCCTAAACTTTCAGAGTCGTTTTGAGGCCCTAAACGATACTTTTTGGGCATGAATGTTGCGACGAATATGAGTTCATTTCGGACTCTATATTCTCTATCAATAGTGTAGTCCTCGGATAGACCTTTCTAACGGTGTATCATGTGCGTGAAACAGAGATAGTATGCCAAATTTACGACCCCGGGAAATTGATATGCCAATTTACCCCAACGGGGCCCATATTCTGGCGTTTCATCTCCTAGGGTTAGGTTTTTGGATGTTTAGGGTTTTGCATTGTTTCTCAATAATATAAAGGCCTTCGAGCCTCATTGTAACACAGATTTCATAGGCCAGTAGCCGCCACATCTCTTCTCAGAGATAAGTTACCAGCGCCCGAGCTATTTTATTTCCATTCTGTCTGTAAGCATATTTCAGTCAATTGTTGCTAATGAAATGAGGTTTTACTTCCGCTACATATCTGTGTTTATGTGTATTTATGTATTTCATTGTGTTTCTGCATAAATTTGGATCAGTGGAATCAGAGCAGTCTGCTCTTTCTCAATCCTTCTTTGCATGTCCCCAACGAGATCGGGGTATAAGGAGTTAGGGCTCGATCTAGTTGAATCATTGCAAGATCAACTTTGCAAATCCCGATGGCTGACAATGGGGGAAGAAAAAAAAGATGAGGGAGCAGGATATCCTATCAAATTATTGCTCGAGGAGGCCCTCGAGAAACAAAGGAACGCGATGATGGACAACTTTGCCCAAATCCTTCAACGATTGCCCATTGATAGTGCATCTACATCCAACAACCACTCTGGAGGTGCCACTCCTTTTAAGGTACAAGTAAACTTTGACATTCCCATATTTGAGGGCCAAATAGATGCAGGTGGCATTGATAGATGGTTGAATATGCTAGAAGGATATTTCTCCGTTCATGACTTTTCCGACCGACAAAGGATTATTTTTGCACTCGTTAAAGCCGCCCCCCATGTCAAGGACTGGTGGGAAACCTATTGGGAGCAACAGAGCGAGGGGGAACCCTCTCTATTCTCGGTCGTACCCACTTGGAATTATTTTCGAGATGCCATCAAGGAACAATATTATCCCGTGGGGAGTTATGAGGACAAATACATACAATGGACTACGTTGCGGTAGCAAAGAGACCAAGATGTGCATGAGATGACGAATCTGTTCCATACCCTATGCACAAAGTTGGGTATCAAAGATTCGGAGAAACATTTGGTGTTAAGGTACCGTAGTTGTCTTCATAGATACATTCAGGAGGAAATGGAGTTCCTCAACATCTCCTCACTTGGTGCGGCATACCGGTATGCTTCCAAGATTGAGTAGAAGTTCAAACAAAAGAAGAGAGACTTTGGGTTTGTGAATCAAAAGCAAGGTAAAGGTAACCCCAAACCACCGAACAAAGGACCAAGCCAAGGTGGGGTAGCCTAGGACAACCCGCCAAAGCCGCAAGCAAAGAGCAACATCACAAAGCCAAAAAAAGACACGGGGAAGTGGTGTGAGTTCCATAAGAGCTCCACTCACAACACAAGTGAGTGTCAGGCCAAGTAGTCACTGGTAGTCGAGTTGAAGGCTTCTAAATCGGATGCAGGATCTGACTCTGAATAAGAACTCGACAAGGGAAATGATAGGGGGAAGCAGATTATCGATGTGGATCCTAATGCCACCGTTACCACCACGAAGATCCATAAGAAGGAACCAGAATATCCAGAGGAGGTGGAGCGCCTCTTCCATTCCCAAATGTGGGTAAAGGGTTCCCTATTGCAGTTCATTGTTGACAGCGGGAGCCAGAAAAACCTCATCTCAGTAGATATCATGAAATGGTTGGGCTTGCCGACCACAACACACCCACAACCATACACCATCGGGTGGCTTCACCAAGGACGAGACTTCCGCGTAAGCTAGCAATGTCGCCTTCCCTACAGCATCAAGCCCTTTACGGATGAGGTATTATGTGACATTGCTTCTCTTGATGTTTCTGATGTATTATTAGGCCAACCATACTTGTGGAAGCGACATGTTGTGTATGAGTCCAGGCCTCGTGTTGTTATTATTACTTTGGGCAATAAGTTGTACATGATACCAAAAATAGCACCACCTACAACCATCTCTTTGGTTACTACAAAACAATGCAGTAAGCTCATTGACAAAACTAGGAAATTTGTTTTCCTGATGATCCGCCCTTAGGGAAAGAAGAAGACTGCGGTCACAACCTCCAGACAGGGCCCCTCTGGACGACAGCAATAGATGGATAAGGTCATGGAGGAGTACGAGGACATATTCACCTCCCCTGCAAGGGTGCCTCTACACTGTCAGGTCAAGTACCCCATCGATCTGACCCTAGGTGATTCGTTTCCCAATGGATCGATCTATCGACACTCTATTATGGAGAATGATGAAATTAAGAGGCATATTCAAGAGTTGTTGCAGAAAGGTCACATCTGAACGAGTTCATCGCTCTGTGGGAGCCCGATCGTGCTGGTGCAGAAGAAGGATGGGACTTGGAGACTCTGCATTGACTATCGGGCACTGAATAAGATCACTGTCCGAAATAGGTACCCGATCCCACAGATTGATGACCTTCTGGACCAACTCAAGGGGGGAAAATATTTTAGCAAGATCAACTTGAAGTCTAGGTATCACTAGGTACCAATCGAACCCTATGATGAGTGGAAGACTACCTTCAAATCCAAGGAGGGCCTTTTCGAATGGTTGGTCATGCCTTTCAGGTTGACGAATGCCCCTACAAACTTCATGAGACTAATGGAAGACATCTTGCGACCATTCACCAACTCATTTGTAGTGGTGTACTTGGATGACATTCTGATCTTCAACCAGACTTGAGAAGAGCACCTCCACCACATTCGACAAGTACTCCAAACACTGCGGCAACACAAGTTGTGTGCCAATTTGGAGAAGTGCACTTTTGGCATGACCTAGGTTCAGTATATGGGAGACATTATTGATGAGCGGGGGGTGCATGTGGATCCATCCAAGATCCAAGTCATTCGGGATTTTCCAGCCTCAACCACCCTAATAGAGCTCCGTAGCTTTTTGGGTCTTGCCAATTTCTACGGCAGGTTTTTGTTGGGATTCTCTCATATCACTTGGCCCTTGAGTCAAGTCACCAAGGGAGGAGCGAAAGAAAAATTCTTTTGGTTTAAATCTCAACATAAGGCATTCGATGATTTGAAGCATTGTCTCTACTATGCACCAGTGCTCACATTACCAGACTTGCAACAACCATTTGAGATCGAGACAGATGCCTTCGACTATGCTATTGGGGTAGTCCTTACTCAACAGGGGCATCTAGTGGCATATCATATTGAGACACTTTCCGACACAGTGCAAAAGTATCCCACTTATGACAAGGATATGTATTCCATTGTGCAGGCTTGTCGACAATGGAAGCATTACATTTTGGGAAAGGAAATAGTCATCCACACAAACCACTGACTCATGTAGTTCATACAGACACAAGGGAAGTTGCAGAATGATCGCCATCAGAAGTGGTCCACATACCTGCAACAATTTCATTTGAACATTAAGTACAAGAAAGGAAGCACCAATAATGTCGCAGACTGCCTCAGCCGACCCCCTATCATGGCGCTAACCACGGTACTCAACGCTTGTGGGCACGAGACTTCCGATTGGTTGCTTCTCTAGAAAAGTGATCCAAAATTCGGCCACACATACAATATGCTCTTGGAGGGTAAGCAAATTCTCAATTTTCACCTCCAAGATGCCTTGCTATGTCACCTGGGACATCTTTGTGTTCCTTCAAGCAAGTGTGCCAAGATGATTTGGGAGGCGCACTACAGTCGGGTTGCTGGGCATTTCGGGGTCGAGAAAACCATGGCAGTACTGCAAAAGTATTTCTATTGGCCGAACCTTCGACATGATGTCAGGAAGTACATCAAGTCCTGCACTACTTGTGCCATTTCCAAACCGACCATCAAGAAGCAAGGCCTCTATACTCTGTTGCCCACGCCTAGTCGACCTTGGGAATCCATCTCCATGGATTACATGTCAGACCTTCCTTCTACTAAGCATGGCAATGACTGTGTTTTTGTGGTCGTCGACAGATTCTCGAAGATGTCAATTATGATGGCATGCAATAAGAATATCACAGCAGAAGCCACTACTAAACTCTTCTTTGAGCGAGTGTGGGTACACTTTGGGATCCCACAGTCTATCATCTCAGGTCGGGACAACAGGTTCCTCAGTACATTTTGGTCCAGCCTCTGGTCGATGCTGGACACCAAGCTCACCAAGTCCACAACTTTCCATCTGCAAACTGATGGCCAGATAGAGGTCGTCAACCAGATGATTGTACACATTCTGCGCATGTACAACTCAAAGCATCCACACACATGGAATGAGAGCCTCCCCTATGTACAACACAACTACAACCGGGCTCTCCATAGCTCAACCAGCCACAACCCCTTTCAGGTGGGCTTGGGATTCCATCCACTATGTCCCATTGATGTAGCCATGCCATTTGCGACTACTCAGGTAGATTCATACCATGTCCAATCTGAGGATGACAAGGCAAACGACTTCATTGAGTGCATTCAGCATATCCGCCAACAGGTTCATGACATCTTGGACAGAGCCAATGCTAAGTAGAAGAAGCGACATGATCAACATCGGGTGCCACACAACTTTCAGGTGGGCGACAAAGTGTGGCTACATTTGCAAAAAGAGCGTCTCGCTGGACCCTACCACAAGATTCGCCCACTCTGATATGGGCCATACACCATCACCAAGGTTGTAGGGGACAATGGCTTTGAGCTCAGTATTCCACCATTCCTTGGTCTGCACCCATTGTTCAATGTTGACCGCCTTCGGCGCTACTTTCCACCTCTACTGGACACATCTGACATGGAAGAACAACTCACACCAACAGAGTTAAACTGAGATTGCATGGAACAAGCCACAACTGATCGGATTATGGACACACAGATCAAGAACACCCGCCAGAAGAGGATCCAACTATATCAAGTTGTCAAAGCAGGCCAACTCCTTCACCAAGGCAAGTGGCTCACTAGGGACCAAGTTCAATAGAAGTTTCCTCATCTCATGGAGGAACTCAACGCAACGGGGACCATTGCTTCCTAAGGGGGGAGGAATGATCCAGGTGGATATTGGTGGCCACCGCCTATTCCACTTGGACCCACACCATTGTTTCTTTCGGTTTTTCAGTTTCCTTAATTGTAGCACAATTTACTATTTTTAGCAGTTTTTCGGGTCTTGAACTTCTGGAGCCCTTTTGAGGCCCTAAACGACGTTTTTTGGTCATGAATGTTGCGGTGAATGTGAGTTCGTTTTGGACTCAATATTCTCTATTAGCAGTGTAGTCCTCAGATAGATATTTCTAACGATGTATCATGTGTGTCAAACGAAGATAGTATGCCAAAGTTACAACCCCGGGAAATTGATGTACCAATTTACCCCAACGGGGCCCATATTCTGGCATTTCATCTCCTAGGGTTAGGTTTTTGGATGTTTAGGGTTTTCCATTGTTTCTCAATAATATATAGGTCTTCGAGCCTCATTGTAACACAAAGTTCATAGGCCAGTAGCCACCACATCTCTTCTCAGAGATAAGCTACCAGCGCCCGAGCTATTTTATTTCCATTCTATCTGTAAGCATATTTCAGTCATTTATTGTTAATGAAATGAGGTTTTACTTCCATTACATATCTGCATTTATGTGTATTTCTGTATTTCATTATGTTCCTGCATAAATCCAGATCACCTCCCCATGCCCAAAATGCATCTTTTATACCTGCACTTCCATCACCATGTCCAACCTCAAAGACTAGGGAAAGGTCTTACTCCTTGCACCTAATTTTTAGGTCACCTCACTAGCCCAGCTTGCCAATCTACTAGTGTCAGGAAACCAACTTCTCTCGTCAACCCAACACACCAACTACTATCGTCACCCTGTTGAGGTGAGGTTGTCTCTCCCACAAGTTCATCTCAACACCACGTCAGCTAGCTTGACCTACACACCACTCACATACTCATTCAAAGTGGGAGTAGTCCAAACCAACTCATCTCATGACTCGACTTTGGAAAATCACCATGGTGTTCTTCCACTGAGTCACTTAGCCAAATCTATTGCAACACCTTTTCATAAGACACCCCACACCACACTACCTTCTTCACATCAATCTATATCACCAAGTTTGCAATGGAACCTCTTCGTGAGGTACCCAAGGCCATGCTTCCTGCTCCATTGCAGCGTGCCAACTCTCGATCTACTTAGTAAATGGATTGTACCCAATAGTTGCCACTAAGGCTATTGGCGTACATAATGTCTAACTTGTGCTTTGTGCATAAGTGTTTGAAAAAAAACCTGAATTCCTTTGCTGTGCATCCCAACTCCTCAAGTCATTATGCACTTAGTTGAAAGTCATATATCCCCATGGATTTCCTACAAAAATTCACAATGGTTGCAGGGTCATGGTACTACATTCCCACTTCTTCTACATCTAACTCCAAGTCTAGCTGAGTGAGTTCCTCCACATAGTACTCTATTTAAGAACTTAGATTTTTTGTTGCAAATGAGTAATCCAACTGATCTGCCTCAACCTCTTTGCAACTCTGTTGGTAGAAAGGTGACTCAGGTTGCATCACCTCTATAATGACCTTCAAAAGTGTGGAAAGGGTCGACTTCTCATCTTCACGCTCTTTCTTCTAGCACCACAGTATCCATAGCTAGCATTTATTCTCCAAGACAGACTTCACCAATGTCTCCATTGTTGTCAACCTTCGCTCTATTTGGTCGAATCCTCCCAAGGTCACCATGGTCAAAATTGCCTCTTCCTCCTGCACCTCATCACAAGGTTTGTCCACACTTCCACCAACTCTCTCAATCAACTTGATTACAAATATCCTTGGAATTCGTCCAAGCCTCCTCTTTGTGGTCATGGGAATACTTGGCATTTTGGCTTCATCCAAGAACATCAAGAAACTCCTGTGTGGGACTAGAACTACCTTGGAAAACTTTAGAAAATTGTCCCCCAATACCAATGCATGATATTCCAATGGAGCCACCATCAACTACCTCTACCTCTATCTCTACCTCCCTCTACTTCACCCTCGATTATGGGTTTCCCCCCCTTATTATAAACACATAAATTGGGTTGGGGTCACATTCCTTCCACAGACTCCACATGCCTTAGACTTACAAACTCTACATGCCACATGCTTAAAGACCCTATCGAATCCCAAGTGGAATCCCACTAGGTCCAAACTGAAGCATAATATTTATGACTATACCAATGACTACCAAAAATCACTACGACACCAAATAAACAGAGTAACACCCTCAGTGATCTTATAGATATAGTTATATTTTTACTTTGAGAAACAATCTAAATTAGACATCTAGCCCAATTATCCAAGAAGTTCCTCTTGCATTAATAACTATTGCCATCAAATCAAACAATCTAGGATGAAAACTACTTACAGATGACCCTACTTGCTTTGGATTGTTAACCATCAATTCCAACACCTTCCTCATCAATAAATTCTACCACGGGTTCTAATGTTTACTAGTGGTAAATTGCATGCCAACCACATGTCCAAGAGAATGGAGGATAAGCATCTTAGTGGGTGGTGGCTTCATTATTACAACGCACCCCTACCACCCCACATAGGGAATTATTCATCCATTCATAAGTGAATAAAAATTATATATTACTTGACCAAAAAAACTCATTAAGTATGTAGAAAGATTACATATTAATTCATATAATCCCAAAATTGATTAAATATTTATGAAGAAAAAAAAATAAAGGTATCAAAATTTAGTTATTTAGAAAAAATTAAGTTAATTTTATTGTTGTTGTTTTTTTTTTTCACTTTTACCAATTTTATTTTTTCTTTCATTTCAATACTTATATAGATTGTAGTTTTTCTTTCATTTTCAATTATTAACATAAAATTCCATACTAAATAATGTTATAGAGTGAACCTCATTTTATATGTACAATACAAATAAAGAAAAAAAACAGTATAATTCATAGGTTTTTGATGGAATATTATATACATAATATATAAGAAAGATGAGTATATTTTAACATAGTACGATCTTTTTTTTCAATAACAATTCTATTTTTATTAGGAAAGCTATGATTGGGCTGGTCATCATTGATTTGGATTGGATCATTATAATATTTTTCATCTATCTTGATGCTTTTAGAGTGGAAAAAATTGGAGGAATCAACTTGCAAGATCATTTTAATGGTGGGTCCCAATTTGAAAAATTAGGGTTTGAAACCTTCAAAAGTCATTTTGAGGCAACAAATGACATTTTAGGGGCTTAAAACTTTCCTAGCACAACTGAGACTTCGTGACATTATTCTACACATTGAGACCTTTCCAATAGTGAAAAAATTGCATCAATCGAAGCTTGTATGCAAAATTTATGCCTCCCATAAGTTGACCTATCATGTTGACCAACATGGTACGAGAGGATGCCACATCAACCCTTGTTACTCACGCTTTTGGGGCTAGCCATTTATGTAATTTAGGGATGATTCTATAAGCTCATAAACCTTATCACATTTGAGGGTTGAGGAAATCAAAACCCTGCGCCTAGATGGCTATCGAGCTATGTCAAATATCAGGCCGCTAGGAGGAGGAGTTTCATTCTATGTTATTGTATTTTTTTCCATAGCAGAGAAGAACAAATAGGAGTGGGAAATGAAACAACATAACATAGGGGGTTAATGTTATGTAGTAGCCTAGCATGCCACATGTCTCAAGTAACTCCATAGAAAGTGTCTTCTCCTTTGTACTTGTATTATTTCCATACCAGAGAAAAGAGAGTAGAGCAGCCTCACCTTCTAGAAGGGTTTTCTCCCATAAGGTTTTACCAAAGAAAATATTTGTGTTATTTTGTGGATGGTGTGTGAATGTATTTTACTTTTATATGTTTTCCGCAATTTATCTATTTCATGCAAAAGCAGAAAATCAGTAACCAAAGATTATGGAATCGAATTTAACCTTTATAGTGTAGATTTCAATTTTATTTATCAGATCTGTTGTGATGAACTGTTCCAATGGAATATCTACTACATTTTAGATATCAAACATTGTAATACAAAACTATAGAGTTTTGACCGCAACATTCTAGAAAAATTAAAGTGTCCTTCCACCATAAAGTTGAAGACTTACCTATCCATATTTTAATACTAAAAAATGGGCAGGTTCATTGCATTGGAAACTTACACAATAGTAAAATAACACAACAAAACATGATGGATTTGAGAAAAAAACTTAAAGAACTAGTCCTTAAAGGGCATCTTCTACCAAGTCCACTCGGATATCCATAGTAGCTTCGACAAGGTGCATTTCCAAATTTGGTTGGTCCATAACATGATCTTAAGCTATAGCTATCACTAGTTCCAAATGTGAGAGATGTTGGATGTCCATTACCTCTTCTTTTACCAAAGAAAAGTCATTAAATGAAGAATCCCCAATAAAAACAAAGACAAAGGGAGGAGGAGACAATAGTATCTCCTTGGGAATTTGTAGATGGGAAACTATATTATTAACAATGGAATATAGAGATCCCAATTTGGATTCCAGGAGCTCCCCTGCCGTAACTTTGCTGCTAACGATTTGGATGGCGTTGCCGAAGTAACAGTCTTGGTCGGCTGTTCACTGCGAGCCTGATGGTCGTTGGCAGGTCGCGAGCCCGTGTGATGGCCTGCCATATGTGGGTACAGAGAGCCTGGAACGAGGAAATTATAATTGGGTCCTTTGAATTCTTCCAGTTAGCTCTGTCCTCTAGCCTCGAGATCGTCTCCTTGCTGAAGTGAAATATTTTTTCGCTCAGCGCAAGCGGGGAGATGCGGGAGCCTTTTACGTCGAAACACCGACTGTGAAGTGGCGGGTGAGAGATTGTGGACACTCCTCTGATAACCCAAAAATTCTGAAAACATTTAAAACACTATTGTATAATCTCAATCATTAAAAAAAAATCTGCCATTCCAACAATTCCTAAATTTCTGACCAAATTCTTAAAAAGCTCATTTAAAAAAATTAATATTCCCAAATTCCAATAAGAATACCTGGTCAATTAAGATTGTAACTCCCAAATGATTACAATTGACCAGTTAGGATGGTTCTTTTTCAAAGTGTTGCCATGGTTTCACATCACTGGGTACTATCATCACTATTTTGCAATGTTATGTAGTGTGAATACGGGAATTTCACATAATTATAGATTTGAAGTTACAAAAAATTCGCTGGTGATTAGGAAACATGAGTAGATAAGTATAGCTTCACGGAATTAGGTACAATTTTCAGGCACACTTTTCAGTGTTTTGTATTGTTCCCTCTCATAGAGCACAACAAGTGGCACATCATGAGGTACAATATTCACTGGTTTACATTGTTCTTGGCACATCATGAGGTACAATATTCACTGGTTTACATTGTTCTTGGCGCGATATAGTAAGTGCTCAAGCACGATAATCTCACAGCTTATTATAAGCATGATATGTGTTTCCTGGTCGCTTAGGTTGACATGATTCGCTGGAAAATAGAGAGTGAGGACATGGAAATCTCCTAAGGATTGATCTCAAACTCAATTGTATGGACAACAAGAAATAAAAGAGTGAGTTCTCTCTTGAGAGCTAGGTTTTTTAGGATGCATAGATCTTCGAGCCAAGTGGACAAGTCATGGGTGGTCATGGATAACAAGTAGAGGTTGTGGGTGTTCCTATGAATGTAGAAGTTATGATCAAACAAATAAATCTAAACTCTTATAGGGATGAAAAACTACCAACAACAAGTGGAATTCACCCAAGCAAACAATTTAATCGCTCCAACAAACAAATGGACATCCAACAATAAATGAATTGTCCCCAATAAACAAATGGATGCCCAACAACAAAGGAATTTTCCCTAACAAAAAAATGGATGCCTAACAATAAAGGAATTCACCTCAACAAAAAAATGGACACTCAACAACAAAGGAATTCACCAAAGATAATGGAGAATCGGCCCAAGAAATATCAATTGACTCGGAACGTCTCCAAAGGTGAGAGAGTATGAGAAGGGAGATAAATTACAATTCTTAACTTAGTAACTTATGCATAAAAACTATTTAATGACAACTCTCAATTGCTGTGAGGTGATAAATGGGTGGTCTATGTCCTCTAGTTGTTGCAAGTATGAAATTTTTTGAAGGAAACGAATTAGAGCATAGTCTATTCTCAACCAACATGATATACCACCATTACAAATAGATTCTCACACATAGTTATAAATATTAGAAGCAATAACTAATTCCATATCCACTCAAGGAAATACAAAAATTAAATTAGAGTTATCTAGCAGGCTCAATTAAAACACGTTGATGAATTAATCACAACACGTAGAGGAAAAATACATTGCACATGATTATTTTTTTCCCTAGAACCCAATTGGGTAAACCAATTGAATGGTGCTCAATATTCTTCTTTCTACCAGTTTTCAAGTTTTTACAATGCTCTCCTCCTCCTTGGCCAAAAATCCCTTTGAAAATGAGTGAGAGTGGAGAAATAGGGTTATCTAGGGGGTAAGGGAAGACCGACAACCATGGCTCACTTCCCATTCCATAACCTTCTCTCCTATCCATTTCCTTGTGAATTTTAATTATTTTTCTTTAACTTTTCTCTTACTTCCTTATTTGTCTTATTCCATGTAAACTTGTGTTGTTTTACATTGTGTTAGGTGGCTTACATAATACATTCTGATTTTCAATCTGCTTGCAAGTATTGAGTCTTATCCACTCTTTAGTTGGGATCCATTTCGGATCATACCTCCGCATTGAGAGGATTTTTGGTGTCCAAAATCTCCAGGAAATCAATTTGAATCAATGTTGTTTGGTTCCATGGAACATGGGTCTGATGTTGGCTCATGGTTACAACTCTAAATTTGGCTATGGATTTGGCTCATGGCTTTGACTATTGCCTCTGGTCCTCCATTATGGATCTGACTCTAGTTATGGCTTGTGTGTTCCTGCAGTGAAAAAATATTCTCATTGACTCTCAACTTCGAGCAATATCCAAATTCAAAATCTAGACCCAACACTCATTTCCATCTCCCTCTCTTCCTTGAAGACAGTTTATCTTAGAAGTCATGAATCCAAGTGAAATCTTGGTCTCCCTATTTAGTGTGATCCAAACGCATTGCCATCGCACCTCAATCCTATGAAAGGAAGTGTGGCCTCCATATTCATCTAATATCGATTGCTTCCTAGTTTGGAATTAACTCTTTCGTTCCTACACATGCTTGCAAGGCACATCATGGAGTCCTCAAGAAGTCCTCAATAAGTCTTGTATGGTCATTGACCTCTATGCCCCAATATCCAACACAACTCCATGATGGGTTTGTTCACATGGAATACCAGAAAAAAGAATTGGGTTGTGGCTTCTCTTGGCATCAACATGTTATCCTTCTTATTTGTTTTTCTTCTCTCTTGTGATGTTATATCTCCTTGGAAAACTTCTTTCACTTGGAATGGAGATGCAGGAAGCTCTTCATATTCTTCAATATTCACTTTCCACACCCTTCTCCTTGTTGTGTGACTTCTGGGGTGAAACTCTAGGTGAAGTCACCAACACTTCATTTCCCCATTTCCACTCAACTTGTAGTGGTGGAAAATTTCACATGGTCACAACAAGTATTTCTTGTCATACTCCTCTCCATGTGCCTCTATGTATGTTGTTGGATTGGAGAAGCCTTCTTGACTCTCAATTTCTACAAATAATCAAACCCACAGAACATGTCTTTCTTCTTCCAGCAGTCTCCCTCACAATGGCCTTTATTTATACAATGTGAGCATGTATATGCATACCAACAAATGTCTATGGTATGTCATATCTTCTTGTAGAAATGATAGACAAGAAATTTCTTGTTCGACATAGACCTCCTAGTCTTGTCTTCTTCTTTCTTTTGTTGATTGTCTTGGTGTTTTCTCTGACTGCATGTGTGGGTTGAGTCTGGGAACTCTCCTCATTGTTTCTCTCCTTCAGTATACCACAAGGCCAAGGTATTAGTGGGATTCCACCTTCATTCACTGGTGTTTCTCCTTCTCATGATGAGCAAGCCAACTCTGACATGTCTTTTTTCTTCACAAAAATGGTTTTTATGGTGAAGGATTTTTCACTTTTTCCATCAAATCCTAGGCCTTCATGCTTGGCACAGGGTGTGACAAAGATGGGGCTCAATATTACTTGTCTCCTCTTGACTATCCCTTTTCCATAATATCACATATGCCTTATAATTTTAGATCCAATACCCCTAGTATGTTTCTCAAATTCACCAAGATGCTCTTGAGATATGTCTACGAAAGGAGAGTTTACCAAGGTGGTATCAATCATAATGTTTTTATATGCAATGATATTGGAATGTTTCCTTTCTCCTCTATGCTCTTGGAAATACGCTTGAAGCCTTGCCAAGGCCTTATCCTTCTATATTGAATATTATTATAGTTGTCTCATTATCTTCCTAAACCTATCCTCTTGCCAGTTGTCCATCTGGATGACATTCTCACCAAGGTACAAAAGGTGCACTTTGTGCTTGTCCCAATTTGTTATGACTGCTATGAGGGAGTCTTTTCCTTCTTTAAATTTATTCTTGATCAATGGAATCAATTGGCCAAAGGTCTCCATGTACGTCTCCATATCTTCCATCCTATGGTTAAACATATTAACATGTTCCTTGAAGCTCTCATTCTCTTCTTAATGTTCAACATTGTTGGCTCGTAAATATTCATACTTATCTCTGCTTGTTTTTCCCATGTTGCATTCTATAATATTTTGTTCAAAGTTTTGGAAGCAGTTCCTCAGTTAATGATGGAATTTATATGATACCATATGATCCATAATCGAGGTAATTATATCCCACTCTCTTGACCAACATGGATAGTTGTGTGGAAGTCGATTTCTTGTTTCTAACTCAGTTCTTTCCCTCAGTTGTGCATATGGATATCAGACCCCTGGAGGCTACCATGCCTCAATCCTCTATCCTGCACTCATCAATTATCTAACAATGACAATAACAATTCATGTCAATGGGAACCTAATATCTGCACATGTTTTCACTGTCATGTAGAACTTATTATAGTCTATGCTCATGATGCCACTTAGGATGTTGAGTTGGCTGTAGTGCCCAATTCTTTTCTCAATGCAACTATCCTATGGTTACATTATTTATTAACTAAATTATTACTTAGCTTGTATAATGAGTATTGATGGCATATTGATGTGCCTTAGAATCTCACTCACCCATTAATGATATCCTTAGAATTATGGAAGTAATTCTCCATATTCTTGATCAAGCACATAATCCATGTAGCAATTAAATATTTTTTAATTAATTAACATACTTAGGTGCCTCGAAACACTAATGGATTACAACTTCATTCACCTCCTTCAATGAATCCATGATAATTATGTTCCATATGGTATCTCTCATGAAGAGGATTATCATAATAGTCTGTGTCATTGGATTTCAAATCAAAGTTGCACTAACACTCAAGGTGGAATGAGAAAAAGTGACCAGAGATTATGCCTAACCCAAGATGCAAAACATGGGTGTCTAGGAAGTGATAAGATTCCTTGGAGCACCTTGGAAATATGTTTTTGTTGTGGAACGTTTATACATTACCATGTGCATTTGATTCATTCATAAATTAGGGTTAGGGTTTATGTAGGATATTTAGCAAATGGAACATATGTGTCTTGCAATCTATGATTTTCTCAATCACTCGGGTTCACAGATTGAATTGGACAATAGAGAGTGAGCACATGGATTTCTCTTATGGATAGAGATTAGAATGAATTGTATGGACAACAATAAAGAAAATCGCGAGTTCTCTCTTGAGAACTAAGGTTTTTAGGATGCATAGAGAGTTAAGCATTCTAGACAACTGTGGGTGGAAATGGATAATAAGTAGAGGTCATGGGTGTTCCTTGTTGGGTATGTGTTATATTATTTTCAACATTGGTCCCATGTACTATAAATTCATATGGGAGCCTTAGGGGGTAGGGGGTTCGGGGACGGTAGCCCTCGAAAAAAATTTGGTCTATTTTTTTACATCGTTTTGGTGGTTTTTTACGTCTATTTTGGCGGTTTTTCAACACATGGTTTTCACCAATGGTTTTCTAATTCCAATTAAGGAATTAGGTTTGTTGACGAGTCTAGGTAAATATATTAGGGGTTTGGATGTCGTGAGATACTATATGTATATTGTATTGTAAACAATGAAGAATGATGATGAATAGAAGATTAGAGGTGGGAATATAAACATGTTGTTGATTTTCCTAGTTTGGTTTCTAGGGTATAAATATGTGTGTAATGTGTGTGTGTTCCATTATATCTTTTTTTGTTTTTATTAAGAATCTATTTGCAGTAATTAATTATACAAGGTCAAAATATACATTTGGTATCATAACAATCATTGTCTTCAAGGGAATGCCTTTGTGGTCATGGGTTTGGCTCAAGTCTTTGATAAGCCTTGTTACAGTGGGAGATCTATGGTATTGATTTTTCAGGTGAAAAGAAATGGAGAGAAATTAGAAAATAGAGATCAAGAAATTTAATAGGAAAAAAATTGAGTTGTGGAAGCTCAAGATGGAAGATCTATTGGTAAAAAAATATTAGTGTGTCCGGGTACTATACCTATAGGAACGTTAGCAGAATAATGGAAAATTTTGGATCGGAAGGCGAAGAGCACAATTTAGTTGTGTCTTTCAGATTTAGTATTACTAAATGTGCTAAGGGAAGATACGACCAAGGAATTATGGGATAAGTCAGGGACTTTGTATGATCCAGGTGGATATTGTTGGCCACCCACCTATTCCAACTAGATCCTCTTATTCATTTTAGTTCAACACATTCTTCTGTACTTCCTTGTAATTGTGGGTTCTACACTTCTTGGGTTGTCGCAAGACCTACACATCCTCCAGGTGGATATTGGTGGCCTCTCACCTAATCCAACTGGATTATTTTGTATTTTTTCATGTCAGCACATCTTGTTGTACTTCCAGGGCCGTTTTGGAGCCCTAAATAGTGTTTTTTTGGCTTGCCACAGTCAAATTGTAGACGTAGTCAAAGTTTAACGACAAAATGTGTAGTTCTATGAAAGAACTTTCCAACGAACTACCGTGCGCCTAAAACAGAGGTCATATGAAAAATTTATGACCCCGGGAAGTTGAGGTACCAACTTACCCATAGGGGCCCACATGACTTTTGGCATTTCACCTTCTAGGGTTAGATTTTTGGATGTCTAGGGTTTTGGAATTCATGAGTAATATTAAAAAGGCCTCTGGAGCCTCATTGTAATCATTTTTCTTAGACAGATGCATGTAAAAACCACATCTCTTCTCAGAGATAGCTACCACCATTTGAGCAAGTGTCTCAATTCTGCATTTTGACAGTTTCATTTATTCAATAGAAGATATTATTCACTGGATATATGTGTTGTTTTTCATATCTTTGTGTTTATTGTATTCAATCTGTTAATCAGTTTGTTCCGATCCTAAATCCAGATCAATGGTATCAGAGTGGTATGCTCTTCATTTATTTTTCTTCGTGCATGTCCTCGACAAGATATGGGTACAAGAAGTTGGGAATCGAACCAATCAAGCCATTGCAAGATCGGTCGCACCGATCCTGACAACAACCCATGGGAGATGAAAAGAAAGATGATGGAGCAAGAGATCTTTTTAAAATGTTTCTTTAGCAAGCCCTTGCATGACAAAGGAATGAAATGATGGAAAAATTTGTGCATATCCTTCGGTGACAACCCACAGGAGAATCATCTTCATCAAGCGGCCATGCAACCCCCTTCAAGGTACAAGTAAATTTTGATATTCCATTATTTGAAGGATTGATAGATGCGAATGTTGTAGATAAATGGTTGAATCTGCTCGATGGGTATTTTTCAGTCCATAAATTTTTCGATAGGGAAATGATTAATTTTTCACTCCTCAAGACCATCCCCCATGTTAAGGACTGGTGGGACACTTACTTTGAGCAAAGGGACATCAAGGAATCTGCAATATTTGTGGTTTCCCCCACATGGGATTCCTTCCAGGATGCCATTAAAGAACAATAATACCCTATTGGAAGCTATGAGGACTAGTACACCAGATGGACCACCCTACGTCAAGAAAGGGACTAGACAGTACTGGATTTCACCAATATTTTCCACATCCTCTGCACCAAACTAAGTATCAAACACTCTGAACAACATTTGGTGCTCAAATATCGCGATTGTTTTCATAAATACATCTAAATAGAAATGGAGTTTCTGGACATCACCTCATTGGGTACGAATTATAGATACATTGTCAAGATCGAGTAGAAATTTAAGCAGAAGAGGCGAGAGTTTGGATCTGCAAACTCCTCACAACTGAAGCAGTGCAAAGGCAGCCCCAACCCACTCAACAAGGGACATTCCAAATATGGTCATTCTTAGGAAAACTAGTCCAAGCCACAACACAAGAAGGGAAATGAGAAGACGAAGAAGGACACAGGAAAATGGTGTGAGTAACATAAAATCCCTTGGCACAACACTGAAGAATGTCGCTCCAAGTAGTCACTCGTGGTGGAGCTGAAAGCTTCCGAGTCAAAGGTCGATTTTGATTCCGAATCAAATCCTGAAGGAGGGAAGCGAATCATCAATGATAAACCTAGTGCCACTATTGCTACCACCAAAGTTTGGCCAAATGAACTAGAAGAGCCATAGGAAGGGGAATGCCTCTTTCACTCACAGATATGGGTAAAGGGGGCTCCACTTCATTTCATTGTCGATAGCGGTAGTCAGAAGAACCTATTTTCAGCAGAGGTCGTCAGGAGGCTGGAACTGCCAACGACAGCACACCCGCAACCCTACATTATCAATTGGCTTCACCAAGGAAGAGATCTCTGTGTCAGCCAATAATGTTGTCTACCCTATGACATCAAGACTTTCAAAGATGAGGTATTGTGTGATATTTCTCCCCTTGAAGTTTGTGATGTTCTTTTAGGACAACCATATTTGTGGAAGCATAATGTTGTGTATGAGTCTAGATCCCACAATGTTATTATTACTTTATGTAGAAAATTATACAGGATACTAGAGGTAGTGCCACCTCCCGTTATTTCTTTAATCTCTGCTAAGCAATGCAGTAAGGTCATTTCATAGACCGGGAAGTTCGTCTTCTTTGTGATCTGTTGTCACAGTAAGTAGAAGGTTTCCGCCACATCCATGGCCTCCACACAGATCCTCTATTTGCAACATAAGATAGTGGAAGGGATCATTGAAGAATACAAAGACATATTCTCCTCACCCACCGAGGTACCGACGCACTACCAAGTCAAGCATCCAATTGATCTAATTCCAAGTGCATCACTACCTAATGGATCAGTTTATCATTGCTCGATGATGGGGAACGATGAAATCAAGTGTCAGATCCAGGAGCTTCTTCAAAAGGGGCACATCAGACCCAGATCCTCCCCTTACGGAAGACTGATTTTACTGGTCTAAAAGAAGAATGGGACTTGGTGACTCTGCATTGATTATAGAGCCTTAAAAAAAATCAGAGTTAGGAACCAATACCCAATTCAAAGGACTGATGACCTTCTTGACCAACTCAAGGGTGAAAATTTCTTCAACAATATAGACCTAAATTTTGGCTACCAATAGGTTCCCATCGAACTAACTAGTGTATGGAAGACATCCTTTAAATCTAAATCAGGTCTCTTTGAAAGGTTGGCCATGGCCTTTGGCTTAACAAATGCACCAACCACTTTCATGAGGTTGATGGATGATGTATTTATACCCTTCACCAACTCTTTTGTGGTGGCATATTTGGATAACATCCTCATATTCAACAGAACATGGGAGCAACACATGCAGCATATTCAACATATTTCGAGCACTCTGCGACAACACAAGCTATATGCCAACTTGGAAAAATGCTCTTTTGGCATGAACACGGTCCAATACTCGGGATATATCGTTGATGAAAATGGTGTACATGTTGATCCAACTAAGATCCAAGTCATCTATGACTAGCCATCCCTAACCACACTAACCAAGCTTCAAAGCTTCTTCGGATTGGCCAACTTCTACCTATGGTTCGTGTTGGGTTTCTCCCATATTGCATGGGCCCTCAGCCATGTGACCAAGGGTGGTGGCAGGGAAAAGTTCATGTGGGGCAAGGAACAACAATGAGCATTCGATGATTTGAAGCATCGCTTGTTCTCTGCTCCAGTACTCTCCTTTCCCGATGTGAAGTAACCGTTTGAGATTGAGACTAATGCATATGACTATGTTGTACACATATTTCTCTCTTAGCATGGTCATCCAGTGGCATACCACAGTGAGACACTCTTAGATACTGTCCGAAAATACCCCACCTATGACAAAGATATGTATTCCATCGTACAATCATGTCGTCAATGGAAACATTACATTTTGGGAAAGTAGACGATCATCCACACTGATCAAAAGCCTCTGTAGTTCATACAGACACAAGGGAAATTGCAGAACGACCACCATTAGAAGTGGTCTACCTACCCGCAACAGTTCCATATCAACATCAAGTATAAGACATGGATCTCAAATCGTGTCCCTGACTGCCTTAGTCGACCTCCTTGGCTTCCCTCACCACTCTACTCCATTCCTGTGGACATGAGGCATCTGAGTGGTCCCAACTTTATCAGCAAGATCCAGAATTTTTGACCACCTATTAGCTCTTGGGTATAGGCACAAATGTCATCGATTTTAACATTCAAGATGGACTATTATGATATCTAGGCCATCTTTGTGTTCCTACAAGTGAGCGTGCAAAGTTAATTTGGGAATCATGGCAGGAAATTTTGGCATGGAGAAAACTGTGGTCATTCAAAATTATTTTTATTGGCCAAAAATGTGACAAGACGTCAACAAGTATATCAGATATTGTACTTATTGTGCCATTTCCAAGCCAACCATCAAGAAGCAATCCTTATACACCCCTCTTCCTACTCCCGATAATCCTTGGGAATACATTTCAATGGATTACATGTCTAGTCTTTCATCCACCAAGCAAGGCAATGACTGCTTGTCATTGATCGGTTTTCGAAGATGGCCATCCTCACAACCTGCAAGAAGAATATCACATTGACAGATACTTCCAAGCTCTTCTTCAAACGAGTGTGGGTCCATTTTGGGATACCAAAGACCATCATCTGCAACTGGGACAACATGTTCCTTGTCATATTTTGGTTGAGTCTCTGGTCATTGTTCGACACTAAGATCACTAAATCCACTTCTTTCCATCCTCAAACAAATGGCCAAACAGAGGTCATCAATCAGATTATTGTGCACATCCTGCGCATGTACAAACTCTAAGCATCCATGTACATGGTATGAGAGTCTCCCCTATATTCAACATAGTTACAACAAGGATCTCCATAGCTCCACCGGCCATAGCCCATTTTAGGTGGGGTTGGGATTCCAACCCTTGGGTCCCATTGATGTTGCACTAACTCTTGCCACCACATAGACAGGCTCTTCCCATCTTCAGTATGAGACCGACAAAGCCACCAGATTCATTGAGAGGATTCAACACATCCGCCAACAGGTCCAGGATATTTTGTAGAAATCCAATGCTAAGTACAAGCAACACCATGATCAACACAGGGTACCGCACTAGTTTCAGGTTGGAGACAAAGTCTGGTTACATTTGCAGAAGCAACGTCTCATAGGGCCCCATCGAAATCTCCACCCACTTCCTTATGGGCCTTACACTATCACCAAGGTCGTGGGTAGCAATTCTTTTGAGCTCAACACTGCACCCTTCCTTGGCCTGCACCCAATGTTCAATGTGGATCTCATTTGACTATATTTCCCACCATTATTAGACACCTCAGAGATCGTCGAACAATTGACACCAATAGAGCTCAACCCTGAATGCATGGAACAATCATCCACTGATCCGATAGTGGACACATAGGTCAAGGGAACCCACCAACAGAGGATCCAACTTTATCGGGTTTCTAGGGCAGGGAAACTCCTCCACCAAGAAAAGTGGCTCACTCGGGGCCAAATCCAGCAGAAGTTTCCTCACCCAATGGGGGAACTCAACACAATGGAGACCATTTCTTCCTAAGGGGGGAGGATTGATCTAGGTGGATATTGGTGGCCACCCACCTATTCGTACTAGCTCTTCTTGTTCGTTTTAGTTCAGCATGTTCTTCTGTACTTATTTGTAATTGTTGGTTCTACACTTTTGGGGCTATATGAATCCCTACACATCTTCCAGGTGGATACTGGTGGCCTCTCACCTAATCCAACTGGCTCATTTTGTATGTTTTCATGTCAGCATATCTTATTGTTCTTCCAGGGTCGTTTTAGAGCCTTACAAAAAAAAAAATTGGCTCGCCAAATTCAAATTGTATACATAGTCAAGTTTTGATGACGAAATGTGTAGTTCTCTGAAATACCTTTCCAATGGGCTATCACACGCCTAAAACGAATATTGTATGCAAAATTTACAACCTCGAGAAGTTGAGGTACCAACTTACCCATAGGGGCCCACATGAGATTTGGCATTTCACCTTTCGGGGTTAGGTTTTTTGGATGTCTAGGGTTTTGGAGTTAATGAGTAATATCAAAAAGGCCTATGGAGCCTCATTGTAATCACTATGCTTAGACGGATGTGCATAACAACCACATCTCTTCTTAGAGATAACTACCACCATTCGAGCAAGTGTTTCAATTTTGTAGTTTTACAGTTTCAGTCTATTTCATTTATTCAATAGAAGATATTGTTCACTGGATATCTATGTTGATCTTCATTTCTTTGTGTTTATTGTATTCAATTTGTTAATTAGTTCGTTCCATTCCTAAATACGGATCATTGTATCAATCTAAGTCCATAGTAAATAAATTGTTCCTAAATAAGAAGTTGTATAACCTAAAGATGAAATATGGAGACTCGGTGACAAAGCATCTGAATTCCTTCAATACTATGGTAAGTTAGATATAATCTATAAATATTAAGATTTCTGATGAAAACAAATGTATCAGTTTATTGTTTTCTTTACCAGACTCATGGGATAGTTTGGTTGTGGCCATAGGTACTAATACAACTACTTTAAGTTTCAATGATGTGGTCTCATCCTTGTTGTCGGAGGAGATGAGGCGAAAGAACATGAAAGGATAGAGTGAAGATGCATTATTTGTAAGAGGATGCTCCCAGGAAAGAAATATATCTAAGTCCTCAAGTGTGAAATCTAAATATAAAGGAATATCTAAATCTCCCATAAATTTTGTAAAGGTATGTTCTATATATGGAAAATAAGGGCACTACAATAATCAATGTAGATCCAAGAGTGTTGAGAGAGGAAAGGGATCTAAATATGATCCTTCTACAGAAGAAAAAATCTCCAAGGAACAACGAGGAGATGTGTACTTGGCTTCTTCAAGCACACATGCAAATCATGAGGCATGACTAGCTAAATCAGGTGCATCCTTTAATATGAATCCTCAGAGGGAGTGATTTTGCAAGTATGAAAGGTATGATGGAGGTGATGTTTTCCTAAGTGATTGTTGTAGTCCAGGAAAATGAGGCAAGCATTCAAGAGAGACTACATTAGAACGCACATCAAGACACAAATAATCCTAAGAAATAAGGAGATAAATGTGGGGAAGGAATTCCATTCCAAGTTTGTATTCTATCTTTAGGGTTATTTATACATAGGAAGGATAGTTGGGGAAGTTATACTTGCACCAACTAATCCTTAGTTAAGTATCTTTATCTTTATTACACATAGAATTTACTTTATTTACATTAGACTTACGGTAATGTCTAATAATACATATGTATGATGACAATTAGGGCCTAAAAGGGCCCCTCAACATCTCCTCCACACTCAAATCCTTTCTCATCTTGAGAAAGTGTGAAGATAACTAATGACCTGTTACTCTCTGGCTTTTGTCTTTAATCTAGTAGATGCTTGTGTAGTCAGTGATTCTCGCAGCGCTTTGCTCCCACCCAACAATGGTCTTCTTGATCCTATTGTTGTACTCTCTCTGGTGCCCTCAGAGTGGTGAGTGGTTCGTCCTGGGCTCATCTTTCCCCTGCACACACCCTATGGACTTCAGCCAACCTACCTTTTCTCTGCTTTCTGGATTTCGAGGTCACAACTCAAGAACTATTCTGCAACTTTTCTACCAAGGAGGTCTATCAATTTAATTGTTCTTGTCATCATCTTTTCTTTAATTTCTCGTGTGTGCTTGAAAAAATATTTTCTCTCTCTTGAATGCCTTTATTTGCTGCCAACATGCTTATGATCAATGCTTGATCTTTTACTTTTCTTCTCTACTACTCATCAAACTTGAATGTGCTTATTTATGCTTTTCAGGGCTTTGAGGATATGTGGAGTTTGCATTGATGTTACATGAAGGAGGAAAAACACTTTAGTTGGGACCATACTTTTACGACTCAATACATTGTTGTTGACTGGGTATCAACTCGAATTGGCAAGGAACCAATCTTGTCCATTGAGAACCGACTTACATTACATAATTGGAGGGAATCGCCTACCTTAGAGACTCATGTTTAACCCCCTCCTTTATTTAAACATAACTCATTTTTTGAAATGGGACATCATTATTTGTTTTTTTTTAATGTTTTTTCGACTTGACTAAGTTATCCCTCATATAATACACTATACATCAGACTCAATTTAAAATGACTTCATTGATGTGATTTTTACGACCCCATATAAAGATGAAACTTTTTGATATGGATTAGCCCGAAGATACACAGAAAATGTTAGGCACAACGATCAGTTCAAAGTACGCCGGAAGAAACAATGAACATCTGTTGCAGTTAATTTGTCGATGGAGTAAAGCAACGATCAATATTGTTGGTGGGACATGATATTATTAGTCAACCCTCTGTAGATTAAACTAATCAGTTGAATATTATTCAATTCGACTCTAGTTGAGATAATAATGGACTAGGTCCGTTAGTCGATCCAATCAACCAGTCTTTTTCCATATGCATACGAAGCTAAAAACACACAAAACCACCATTCTGGAAGGTATATTGTAATCACGTCGATGACCTGAGTTGAACATATATTGGGTTCTCTCCGATTTGTTGAGGCGTAGTGACAGAATCGTCGAGCATAAATATGAGTGGACAAGTCAACCAACGCACTTTGAGACCAATATTTACATAGCTACTATAGGGTTGGTTCATAATGTTACTTAGGACATCAACCCAATATACATGCATGTGGATATGGCCGATTCATATGCCAAGAGTCATTCATCCTTTGCATGTATATACTATCAACGCTTATGAACAACATCACAAAGAAATCTTTTACACAACGTCAACAAAAAATCTTCATCTGCGTTCTTCAACAATTCTTCTCGGAGTCTTCATCTCTTTCTCTGTTTGCAAGCTTCTTCAGTGTGGATGTTGTGTGGATGTTGTTCTAGGATCCTTTTCAACGCATTTCAAACAATTCCACAAGCATCTCACTCCCAGTTCAAGTCATGTGGCAACAAAAGCAAAATGTTGTAGTCCAGACAAATGAGGTAAGCATTCAAGAGAGATTACACCAAGACACACATAATCCCAAGAAAGAAAGAGATAAATGTGGGGAAGGAAATCCATTTCAAGTTTGGATTCCATTTATAGGGTTATTTATATATAGAAAGAATAATTGGGGAAGTTATACCAGCTCTAACTAATCCTTAGTTAAGTATCTTTATCTTTATTACACATAGCATTTACTTGATTTACATTAGACTTAGGCTAATGTCTAATAATACATATGTATGATGATAATTAGGGCCTAAAAGGTCCCCTCAAAAGTGATGACTTGACAACCAAAATCATAGGATGAGGAAACATCAAGATGAAGCTCATGGATGGAAGGATTATAATACTCCCTGGTTTTTTGCACATCCTAGGATTGGCCAGAAATTTGATTTCTATACGAAAAATGGACGATGCAGGGGTAAAATTAGTGTTTGAAAAAGAAACATGCAGGATGGTTCGGGAAGCAATGGTGTTGCCGAAGGAAGTTCGGATTGGAACTATGTATAAGATGCAGTGAAGCATTATTAGTGATGGGTGTAATATTTGCATTGTTCCTAATATTGGAGTCGAAGAAGAAAAATATCCTACAATATCTGGAGAAAAGGCTATGTTGTGGCATCAAAGACTGGGGCATATCAGAGAGAATATATTTCGACTACTACAAGGTAAAGGTATGGTTGAAGGTATATCTAACTGCTCTCTGAATTTTTATTTCTGTGAAAATTATGTATATGAGAAGCGGAATTAAGATTCCCCTCTAGTGCAACAAGGGAAGAGACAATTTTATAGTTGGTGCACAATGATGTGTTTGAACCTGTGTCAGTTCCATAATTTGGAAAATCTATGTACAATGTCTCATTTATAGATGACTTCTCAAGGAATACTTGGATATATTTCCTAGGGAAGAAATATGAAGTCTTTGACAGGTTTAAAGAGTTTAAGCCTCTTGTGGAGAATCAAATAGATAAAATAATTAAGGTGTCGAGGACAGATAATTGTGGAGAGTTATGCGAAAATGAATTCGAAGAATTCTGTAAGAAGTACGGTATAGAAAGGTAGAAGACTACTCCATATACCCCTTAGTAGAATGGATTTGGAGAAAGGATGAACGAGATGCCGATGGAAAAAACAAGGTGCATGCTTAGTGGTGTCGGGTTAGGACAAGAATTTTGGGCAGAGGTAGTGGGTAATGCATGTTACCTGGTTAATCGATCACATTCATCAACACTGGATGACAATACACCACATGATATATGGACTCATAAGAAACCCTCTCTCACACATCTCAGGGTATTTGGATGTGAATCCTATGTTAACATTCCAAAGGAAAACATGAGTAAGCTAGATAAAAAGGTTGAAAAGTGTATCTTTATTGTGTATAAAGATGATCTCAAAAGGGTATAAGATTTGGAGACCAAAAACTAAGAAGGTAGTGTATAGACAATATGTGGTATTTAGAGAAATAAAATATGTTGTCAAATAGGAAGTCCTACCAAGGAAGAAAGAACTAGAGAAAATAGAGTTTGAGTTAAAGGACGATGAATAAGACTCTATAGAATAACATGAATCAGAAGAAGAAGATCCTCATAATCTAGTATTGAGGAGAACAATTAAGGAAAAAAGGAAACCGAAAAGTATACTCCACCTAATTTCGATTCAAATTTTGTTTTGTCTATCACTGATGATGATCCTAAAACTGTTAGGGAGGCAATGGATTTAGATGATGGAAAACTATGGAAAAAGGATATGGTTGAAGAAATGGAAGCCTTGGACAAGAATGAGGCTTGGGATCTAGTGGAGTTGTCTACTAGAAGAAACCCCATTAGAAACAAATGGGTGTTTAAAAAGAAGTTGAATGTAGAAGGAAAAGTGGAGAAATACAATGCTTGGTTAGTAGCAAAAGGTTATTCCTAGGTAGAGAGAATTGACTTTGGTGAGATTTTTTCTCATGTTGCCAAGTTAACTTCAATTACATTTTTTTTATCTAGTGTTGCTACATTTTATTTTGAATTAGAACATATGAATGTGAATACAACATTTGTTAAGCCCTAAATAGTGGCACATTACCCCAATTAATTGGTAATGTGTGTGGCACATTACCCCTTAATTGGGGTAATGTGCCACTATTTAGTGCTTAAGAAGAAATCTACATGAAGCAACCAAAATGATTTGTTTTGAAGGGAAGAAATCTACATATAAGTATCAAAAATTTTATACTTATATGTTGGGACTTGTCTTTGCAAGGAGCAAAGCAGATCACTGTGTGTATTTCAAATTAATCGTGATCATCTTATTTATTTGGTCTTATATGTGGATGATATGTTGGTGATAGGAAACAACAAACATATTATCCAGGATGTGAAAACTTAGTTGTCCTCCAAATTTGACATGAAGGATCTTGGTGGTGCAAATTTAATTTTGGGAATGGAAATTAAAAGAGATTGGGAAAACAAAAAACTATAGTTAAATTAGAGGAAACATGTCAAAAAAAGATTGCACAGATTTAATATGTAGGAATGTAAATTGGTCATGGTTCTTATTCCTGTAGGTGTAAATTTATCTGTGGATTAGTGTCCCAAGACATAAGAAGAGGAAGAGGACATGTCCTGTGTTCTGTATGCTAGTGTAGTTGGCGGTTTGATGTATGCAATGGTTTGTACTAGACTGAACATTGCGCATGCAGTGAGATTTTTGAGTATTTATATGTCAAAAACGAGGAAGGAGCATTGGAAAATAGTAAAAAGGGTTTTCATGTATTTATGTGGCACTACTATTTATGGATTGTGCTACCAAAGAATACTAGGATTGGATAGCGTGTTGGAAATACATGGGTTTGTTAATGCAGATTGGGATAAAGATTTGGATCGCAGAATATCTACAAGTGGATATGGGTTTAACTTGTTTGGAGGAGAAATCAGCTAGATGAGAAAAAGACAGTCTGTAGTGGCACTATAAACGACATAAGTTGAACACAGGAAGCCACTCATGCAAGCAAGGAAGTAGTATGGTTACAGAGATTGTGTTCAGGTATTGGGTTGGTACAATAAGATATAAGGATAGATTGTGACATTCATAGTGCAATCTTCTTGGAAAAGAACCTAACTTATCATTCAAAGACAAATCATATCGATGCTCAATATCACTTTGTGAGAGACATGGTTGAAGAAAAGAAGTGTTTTTTATGAAGGTGGACACTTTGAAGAATGTTGTTGATTCATTAACAAAATTTGTGAGCACTGATAAGTTCTCTTGGTATAGAGGATCTATGGGAATTGTTTCCTTGGATTGTTGACCATGTAATCATGTAACCCCCTATATGAAAAGAAAACAACAAGTGGGAGAATGTTGGGTATGTGTTATATTATTTGTAATATTGGTATTGTTATCACTCTGTAAATTCCCAGAGGTTGTTGGGAGGTAGAATAAATTTATCAGAGGTAACTATATCCAACCACTTCGAAACTGGGATCTAGCCCCGCTAGTTTCAGAGAGGGATCTCTCCATAGGATTTAACTTTGTTTTGGGTTTTAGGTATTAGGCTAGTTAAATAAATAAGACTGTGTTGTTTGTTTTATAAAAATGGCTGAAATATCGCTTACACATCCATTGGGCTATGGGGTTTGTTTTATAAAGTTTGAGACCAAAGAACAGATTTTATAAGGTGTTTTCACAGGGAAGGATAATGAAACTATTAGATCCTTTAGAATAAAAATGATGGGTAGCAGAAAGATGGGATAATCAATTATATCAAAGAATCATTTAAGAATTTCTTTATCATAACGTCAGAAGATAAACATTTAGATCTTTAAAAGACAGAAACAGAGTATACAAAGATAAATTCTGCAACTTTAACTTCTTTTAAATGATCAGATATAGAAAACATAAACGATTACGAAGACATAAAAAACATTCAACGAAGAGGGGTAAACACCACCAACAGTTAACACACAGGAATCTTGTGAAATGTCCTTTTTATTTCTGGTAGATCTGTTGAGAAAAATTACAGTGCTTACATATTGCTTGGGCGTAAAGATCAACCCTGACTACTTCAAAAATTGAAGTATTTATAAGAAAAATTACAAACGATCATGTCATTAATGATCAAGATGTGGTAGAATCCAAATCTAACTAATTAATTAACAAAATGAAAAATTGTAGGAACTGTTGATCATTTGTCGGATTCTTCATGCCGATTTTGGGGAAGGTCGTTGGGGAGTCATTCGCTTGACTTTGACTACTCCGCATGCTGACTTGGTTTGTACACCTCATCCCTTACTCGATCAAAGTGCATATATCCTCCCATATTTTCTGACTAGGAATGGTGACTTTGAGTAGTCTTCAACACACCTCATCCATTTCTGTGTATTTTTTGAAATTTGGCTTGGTGATGAAGATATACTTGATTCCACACAGGATGTTGAGGTCCAGTTGAAGAGTATCTAAAAATTCTTTACCTATTATGCTACCCTGTATATCTGAAAACTTGGAGCTGTCCTTTGCCACCATGGCAATATTTTGCTTGTAGTCGAACATGGTCATTAGTTTGTCATTTAACACCACCAAACTGGGAAGGCCTTTCTTTTGCAAAGCATCAATATTGTTGAAGAATCTTTGAACTCCGATATCCATGTTCTGGGCTCTCTCTTCCAATTGAAACATTAACCCTCTTTTAGTCAGGACCTTCTTAACTTCAAGGATATTCTCAGTCCTATCCTCAATTTCCAGACTTTCGAGCTCATCCTTAGTCTTTGAATTTAGAAACTTGATGATTTCATTTTCTCTTGTGGGCATTTCTCCCAACTCTCCCTTGATCCTGTCAATGGCTTGCCTACTCCTTAACACTAATTCGTGTTGCTCAAACAATATCTACACGAGGGGCCAGATTTCTGTCATGAATTTTGAGATATCCATCCAAATGTTCTCCTTGGCTTCTGCTAGTGTTTTGCCCACAACTGTTTGTTTTTGCAACTTTTGTATCTCCTTCTTCAATTTTTTTGATGTGTGTCTCAGTGTTGTAGCTAGCCTGGAAAGAAGATTTAAGCTTTTGGAGATGCTCCATCTCTTGCTGCATTTTTTTATTTTCTGCTCCTTGTAAAGTCATTTCCTCCATTGACTTTGCTAGAGCTTTAGATGTCTCTAGAACTGTCACTGGGGAAGCTGATGGAAGTTTTGCAGTGGTGGTTGTTGATGCTGTCGTTGTGCTAACTCATGTGAGGGGAATTGCACTCAATGGGATGACCTCCATGGGCTCTGTCTGTTCTTTTTCTTTTACTATTATTTCCAACTCAACCTCCATCTCTTTGATCTGTGCATTTTGTTCCATGATTAAATTTAGCATTTCTTCTTTTTAACCCTCTGTCTCTTCCATCTCTTTGGTTTGCGAGTCTTCAATAGTTGACAGTTTTAATTTATTCCTTAAGGAGGCTATGTCAGTGTTCTTTTTCTTCAGCAGTTCCTCAACTACTTTCACATTCGAGGGATCATACCCAATTTTAAGTACCATCTCTTCTAAAGACTGGATCCTATTACCTTTTGCAAAAGATGATACTTTCTCCAGCTTTAGTTGAGTCCGAACATTGTTCAAAGAAACCTATAATTTTGCAGTGGTTGTGGAAGCGTTTTCCAATGTTGAGAAAACCATTTCTCCAGTCTGTCTATGCAAATCCATATGATCAGCTAGATGTACTTGCTTGGCATCAAACTCAAGTGTTGACCTTTTGTAATCAGTTTTCCTTTGGATGGGGCACTTGTGCCTGCAAAAACGCCATGTGCATTCTCACTTTTTTCCCTATCAAAAGCAGAGAGCAATCTATGTTGTGTTGTTGATATTTGTTTCCAGAATTGAGCATAGGTGTTATTTGTCAGCATCTCATTCTTCTTCTTTATTAAATCATATTTCTCAAAGATACTCAGTTTTGCAGACCCTTGTGATGGATGGGTGGTCAAAGTAGTATCGATTTGCATTTTTGAAGAAGAAGTGGACACCATCTATTGATTACTTGAGGAAAATGGTGAGTGTTCTCCCTCGACTACTGTGGTAGATTGTGTCTCTTCCTCTCTCAATCTGTCAGTTGTATGACTGGTCTTGGACCTTTTCTTGTACACCTGGAAATCCTCTACTGAGACTTCAGTAATTGAAGGGGAGGCATCCTTTCTGGGCCTTTTCTCCTTTGGTATCTGTGGAGTAGTGGTCTATGAAAAAATGGTTGGAGGATTTTGTTGTTTAGTGTCTTCCAGAGTGTTGACCTCCCACTCTGTTTGGTTCATAAATTTCTCGATCTCTGGTTTGGGCACATGACCATATGGGGAAATTTTATTCCTTAATCTCATTTCTGCAATAATCCCACATGGATCATAGTGCCAAGGGAAAAAAATGCCAAAATTCATTTCCTTTAGTAGCTTGTTTGCCTCTTCCTCGACAGCTCAACTGTTACAGATAAAGGATACTATCTACCCTTTAATTCTCAATTGTTGTTTCTTCTTCAAAGATACAAAATGTGTGTCATCTGAATTGATCATTTGCCTGATGTATTCCAAGGAGAATATCCTAACAGGAACATATATGGGAAGCTTATAAGGAGCCAAATCACATCCATAAATTCTGATTTCTGTGTGATTCTGATATAGATACCAGTCTCCAGTCTTGGCGAGGTCTAGGAGGTGTAAAATTCTTTGGATCTCCTCATTTATCCTCGGTTCTTGTCTACCACTGAGCATGCTTACCAATGGGTGGTAAAAATGCTCAATGAATTTCTTCAAATTAAACTCTGTGGAGTTTTTTCTCAGTAATGAAGTCCAAGAGGTGACAGGCTGTGGTTTGTCGTCCTGGTCCAATTTCTACATGGGGAATAAGAACTTATCTGTTTGAAAGAACATGAACATGTAAGCCAATATTGAAGAATACCAGAACATGCTCTCTGTGGGAAATTTGAAAAGTTGCTCTTGCATGTTCTCAGCTAGAAAATTGTTGTAGTCGAACCGGGTGGTGGTTTTTTCTTCGGCAGAGAAAATGGACAAGAAACCTAGAATGGGCTCATCCACCCATTCATCTAAATAATACCCAAGAAGAAAACATAATGATGAAATGACTTGGTTACCTTTTTCTGAAAACATGGACGAATGGTAGGGGGGATTTTTCTTGGGGAAGTGGGCATTCTGTGGGAGGAAAAACTTAAAAATTTGCGCTCTCTAGGGAAAATACAAATTCTAGTACATTTCAATTAGAACTTCAATGGTGAAAGTAGAGGAGGATTCGGGTCTAGGTATTTGCATCATCTGGTCAATGGCTTGGGGTGTGATAGTGAAAAGGGTCTCTCTAGACGATGAAACAATAACTCTCTGATCGGGGAGATAATGCGCCTGGCACTTGAGGGAGAACTTGAGAAAATGGTGAATTTGGGGAAAACGATACAGTGGAAGATTGGAATCCCAGAGTCCAATCTCGTCACTTTGGTCTAGGAAGGTGTCTCTGAACCATGAATGCAATTCAAAAAAATCGAATTCGCATCTGGGCTATGAGATCAGGTAGTCTTTGTCAGCTAGAAGAATCCGGTCAAGATCAACAGGGGGCGGGAGGAATGGATTTTCCTCGACCTATGATTTCTTAGATTTTGGCGACATGAATTCAACTATTACATACAATTTGAAGCAAAAAAATTAGCGGGAAATTTTCTTTATCTTAGTCACTAACATAAATGATGGGGGAAGTGAGATTTTGGTATGCGTAAAGTGTGAACAGTGTGATAATGGCGGAGAAACGAGATTTAGAATGGGTGAATGGGTGACCTTTGGGGATTGGTGGACCATTCCGTAGCCTAACGAGTATGCTTGGCTTCTTTGAATGGCCAACGAATATCTGGGGATGAGGTGACGGGAAAGTGATGGGTTAAGGGCATGTGAGGGTGATGTGGAGGGTAGTAAGTGGAGCAGATGTGACGTGTGGCAGATGAGTGGCAGACGAAATACCCTGACAGATTAAAGTTGCAAGACTTGCAAACAGTGGCAGTGGAGTGTGTCATCATACGTCAGAGGCGGTATAGCAAGGTTGGTATGGCGGTATGTTGGAGGGGGGTTTAGGCAGTAACTGGTTTAGATCAAGGGGGGGTCCGACGTAACATGGGATTCTCGACCATCATTAGGATTGTTTATTGAAATAAAACCAATTAAACTATGTTCTATCCTATTTATCTAACACATTTAACCTAGATTAGACGGTTGGGTTAAAAATTACTCTACCCTAGCACTATTTGACCAAGATTAAACAGTTTGATCAAATTTATTCACTACTTGGCCTATCTACTTGGCTAATATTAAACAATTTAGTCAGGCTTTATTCACTAATCCTATCATCATAAATTCAAAAGACTTGACCATGATTAAACTGTATGGATCAAGTCATTATTATTGCATGGGGCCTTATCCCTTTTTCTTTTATGTGCTCTTTTATTCTTTTCTTTTATTTCTTTTGAAAATAATTTGCAAAATGAAATATTATTTACAACCAAATTACACCAAGAGTGAAAATTTTCTAGTCACCAGTTGATCCTATGAAACATAGGGTTATAATAGTGGCTCCACTTGGGGACGGTGATCTCCTTGCGAGGTGCCAAGAACCTACTTCCTGATGTCTGTAAAGGTTTTCTCGATTGCTTATGTCTACTATTTTTTTTGTTTTTGTTTTGAGAATTTGGTGGCACTAGTCAGTGGCTTAGGGACTTATCTGTGGGCTTCAACCATCTGATCAACATCACCTACACACAACCTGAATGTAAAGAAATGGTATGTACGGTGGAAAAGGATTTATGATATCTCTATTGGGGTGGAAAATAATGCTTCAACATCTCGCCATTCACAAGTCCACTTGGCAGGTCTATTTCATCACTATCTTTGAGAAAAAATGCATTATTTCCTCTAAATACTTGAATGATGTAAGGACTTTTCCATAAGCTATCAAAATTTCCATGTTTACCCTTATCCTCATTCATGGAATCCCATTTCAACACCAAATCACCCAACTCAAAATCATCTTCTTTAGTTCTTCTGTCAAAAATCTTTTTTAAGTTCTCCTGGATGACCTGAGTCTTGTTATATACTTCTTCCCTGGATTGCATTAAGTGAATCATTTGATTTATTCTCCTTTGGACATCATTTGGCTCTGCTTGCGCTTCCTGCAATAGTTTCATAACAGGGACTCCCAAGGAAATGGGAAAAATTGCTTTAGTACCATATACCAATTGGTATGGAGACATGCCAACTGATCTTTTGGTGCTTATTCTATCAGCCCAAAGCAAAAAAACTAACTTATTATGCCATGATTTATTATTTTATTGTAATGTTTTCTTGAGGATGTTCACCAGAATTTTATTTGAGGACTCAGCTAGCCCATTTCCTTGAGGGTAATAAGTTGTGGAGTGTCCTAAAGTAATATGATACTGGCTACAAAACTATATAATCTTTTTGGATCTAAAGGTCGCTGCATTGTTAGTTATGATTTTTCTAGGACATCCAAAATGAGACAAAATATTATTTTCCAAGAATTTAATGATGACAGAGTCAGTGGCTTGCCTGCATGGTACAAATTCGATCCACTTTGTGAAATACTCCGTGGCAGTGGGGATCCACCTTTGTTGGCTCGAAGAAGGAGGGTGTATCTCTTCAATAAAATCTAGGCCCCACTATTGGAATGGAGATTCAACTGAGACGGGTTTCAAGGGTAAAGGCAAGAGCTTCTTTTTACCTTCGAAAACTTGGCATTTATTGCATGAGGTGACTTTTTGATGTACATCAACGAACAATGTGGGCCAGTAAAAACCGGCTTTGAGAATCTTGTTAGTTGTAGTCCTCCAGCTTAGATGCCCACCATAGTCTCCTGCATGGAAATCCTATAGAACCTTATCATCTTTGTCTTTGAACAGGAAATTAAGCAAGATACCACCAGGATATTTCCAATAAAATTTACCTTCTAGAATACAAAATTTCAATGCTTTCAATTTAATAAATCTGGCTTTGGTCTTAGTCAAACCAGGAGGAGCTTGTAAGTTATGAAGTACAAAAATGAGGTCTGTGTACCAAGGAGAGTTTAATAATACCTCTTTTACATTTGGAGTCGCTTTCTCTTCCTGCTCATCAACTGTAGCCAAAACATTCATGTCTAGAGCATGAAAATTTGATTCAGCCATTAGCTTTTCCAAACCCTAACCTTTGATCATTTTAGTGGGTTTTATTTCTATGTCATATTCCAGAATAATCACAATCCGCTTTCCTCTCCTGCCATCTGGACTATCCTGAGTCAGGATATCTTTCACCACGACATTGAGAACATATGCAATTGTGTGAGAATGCAGAATGTAGACTCTGAAATATTTTATGGCCTTTACTAGTGCAAATGCTTGTTTCTCCATTATGTTTTAAGTCAACGGAACATCTCTCAAAGATTTTCTGAAAAATGCTATGGGTTGTTCATATCCTTCGTTGTTTTTTTGCAATAGTACTGTTGTGATGATGTGTTCATATGCAAAAGAGAAAAGGTAAAAATCTTTGGTGTAATCTAGGCTGATCAAAACTGGGACTTGGGTGAGTGTGTGTTTCACCTGCTCAAATGACTATTTGGACTCAGTGTTCCATCTGATTTTTGTGTCTTTTTTCAACATATTTTTGATGCTCCTAAGAAGTTTAGCCAAGTTGGGTATGAGCTTTTGAGGAAATTTATTTTGCCAATGAATGATTGTAGCACTTTGATGTTCCTAGGGTGTTCCACTTTCTGGATGGCTTCTATCCTGTTGGGATTTATTTTAATTCCATCTTTAGATATTATGTGTCCCAACAACTTGCCTTCCTCTAAACCTAAAAGGCTTTTCTTTGGATTTAATGAAATCCTGAAATTTCTACACTTCTCAAACATGCGTCTGAGATTCTTCAAGTGTTCCTCGTCAAATTTGGAGTAGACAGTCACATCATTCAGATATCTGAATATAAATCTTCCAAGTTCGTCTACAAAAGAAATATCCATTTCTCTTTGGAAAGTGGCACCAACATTCATCAAACCAAAGGGCATCTTCACATACATGAAGGTTCCCTAGGGTGTGGTAAAGGGTGTTTTCCCCTGATCATCTGGGTGAACAAGAACCTGGTTATAACCTGAGAAACCGTTTAGTAAGGAGATCCTACTATCCCCAACTACCTTTTGTAAGATGTGGTCCATCTTAGGCAAAGGGTAATTTTCCTTGAGGGAAACCTTGTTCATATTTCTGAAATCAATGCAAAGCCTGATTTCACTAGTTTTCTTCCTGGTAGGAACCAGGTTAGAAACCCATTTGGAAAATCTCTAGGGGACTATAATTTTGGCATCATACATTTTTTTGATTTCCTTTTCTATCAAGGGAAGCAACTTGGGATTGATTCTCCTAAGTTTCTTCCTAAAAGTTTTATGTTCTTGTTTTATTGGGATCCAATGGTGTATCATACTTGTTTCATAAGATTTTAAGTACTCATAACCCCAAGAAAACCCATCTAGATATTCCTTAAACAGTTCAATATATTTGCGTTTTTTCTCAGGGAGTAGAGATTTGGAAAGTTTTATCATCTTGAGTTTTTATTCTGTTCCTATGTTACATTCTTCGACCTCTTTACCACTAGCTTCAATTTTTGGTTTTTTCGCTACATCGTTAAAATCGAACAAGTCTTCTAGCATAACTAAACCTCTAGGTAACACATTATTTTTCAACTATGAAATACCAGAATCTACCTCATTTTGTTTCAATTCATCTGAGTCTACTTTATTTACACTACCATTTTCAAAAATAGATTTATTTTCATTATCATCATCATTCTCTAAATCTATATTTGTACATTCAAAATCATTCTTACACTACAGGAAGTCTTCAATTTGATCGTCATTCCCAAATACCTGCCAATATTTGATGTTGTCTGGAACGATTGGTCTACACTTCACCTATGCTGTGTATTGGCGAGTGGGACGAAAAAGGTATTTTACATGTAGATGTTGTTGTGGCCAACCCATCTACTAGTATGTTTTGTCCCCTGGGCATTAATTGCAAGTCGATTTCAATAAAACATTGAACGAAGTCCCAAAAAACATTCCTGTAAGCTCTAAGTCTGGGATATTTAGTTGCATACTCACCTTTAATTTGCTTGATAATCAATTCAAAATCACCCCTTACCATAATATGTTTGGCACCAACCTTATTCAGTATTTTCAGGCCGAGCATCAAAGCTTCATACTCAACTATGTTGTTAGTGCATTGGAAATTCAATTTGTAAGAATGACTCTTTGAATACCTTGATTTGTGATTATGCAACCAAAATCTAGCTCCAACTCCCTCCTTGCTCACAGGTCCATCAAAATCCATGCTCCAAAAGTCTGCTGGTAGTTCCTCACTTTCCACAGTTGTAGTATTTCTTACCTCGGTGATTTATTTATCTTCTTTCGGATCAGGTGTATCATCTTCCAGCTGAGAAATTTGTTCTTCCAAGTCACCATCATTGTACATAATGAAAGAGTCTAGATCAGAGTGTGCATAATATAGTGGGTAGTTGTGTGGCTTTTCTTGACTGTTGACCATATACTTCATCGGAGTCTCTCTATACAGTCTTCTCTGTTGTTCGAATATTGGGATGGTGGCATAGGACATATCTAGCTGCAGGGTTCCTTTTATCTTAGCTCCCTAGGATATTGATAGTAACATACTGTATTTTGAGGGAATGTCTGCAACCACAATGTCCATCACCATACTTTTTGTTGGGATTTGAGCCAGGGTGATGCATAAATATTTAATTATCCCTATACATTTGACCTTGCTAGAGTAAAAAAAATGAAAATCCTTGTAGGTTCTGGTGACCTCAAGTCCCAACTTTTCCATCACAGCTTTGGGTATCAGGTTGTGAGAGGCACCCGAATCCAACATAGAGTTGTGTAATATCAAGTCGTGGATATTCAGGCTGATGTAAAAAGGGGCAACATTATCATTTTGACCATAAACTTCAGGACCGAACAAGAGATCAGGTTGATCATCAACAATATTTACCATGTCCGAGTGATTTGCTGACCTGACATTCAATTCCTTTGTACCTATCTGTGGTTCGATGCTTAAAGATTTAATCACCTGGTACTTGTAAGCATTCTTTCTCATTAGCTCGGAAAGGGGAATGGAAATATTCAGTTTAGCTAGTTCCCCTTCAAGGTTGAACGTAGTGGAAGCTTTGCTTAGGCTCTGCACTTCTGGTTTATCCATCAGAGTCCTATGGGTAGAAGCACTTGGTTGACTAGTTGATGAAACCTCAGTCTGATTTGATCTTTGTAAACTTTCATGGTTTCATTTTTCATGAGATTCGACATTATTCCTCTTAGGGAATTTCTTGGGAGAAGTTTTCGTGGTTTTCTTGGTTTCGACTATTCTCTTCGTTTCAGTAGCCTTCTTTTTTTCAGCAGCCTTCTTTGGAGGGTTGTCATTTTCCCTCTTGCTTCTAAGGTTATACTGCTTGTGGACCTCCATTATAGAATTTTCAAAGGCTTATTGTTTTGTTTCCTCTACTTCGTCATTTACCTCTGTTTGTGAAAGGAGAAAGAGCTCATGCTCTTCCTGAGAAAGAAAAATGGATCCATCATCATGAACGCCCATGACGTTTATATGAGTGTCGTCCAATTCTTCGATTATCTCCTCACCTTCATTGGCGTAATTTTCTTGGAGTGGTGGTCTGATCTGTTAATCAGGCCCCCTCTATTCTCTTTGATCTCTAGGATGTCTCTATCTGATCTAGGTGGGATTTCTTCTAAAGTTTGGATTCTGAATCTAAGGAGCAGCTTGGTTTTCCCTAGGTGGATTTCTGTTAGCTATAGTAAGTCTCTCCATCATTTTCTCCATAGCTCTAGTTAAGGAATCTAGTTTGGCATATGAAGAGGAAATGGAGGGCTCTTCGTTAATCGTGACCCTTCTTTCTGTTCTCTGCTTGTCTCTTCTGGCTAAAATATTTGCTTCCACGCTTATGACACATTTCTGCATATCTTCCAGAGTAGCAAAATTTCTTTCCCTTAGCTGATATGACATGTCAGCATCAAATCCATCTGGGAATTTTATTAATGCCAAACCTTGAGGTGGTTCGATATCAGATGTAATTTCATTGTAAAGGTTGTTGAAATGAGTGCAGTAATCTTGCACTGTCTCTCCTTGGTTCCTTATGATATTCTTATATTCTGACAAGATCTGGAGAGGATTTTTCTTTACCTCCTATCTGTCAAGAAAACGTCATTGGAAATCAGCAATGTCCACTACCGTAGCAGGACGTAAATATTTGAACCATTTTTTAACATCCCCGGTCAGACTCTGTGCAAAAATTTTCATCTGGACATCTGCCTCATCAACTTCCTGCAAATCAAAATAATCATTCAGCTTGTCAACATGTTGTTGTGCATTCATAGGACCAGTGCCATCAAACTGAGGAAGTCTAGTTTGATAGTCTTGGGGCATGGCATGAAAAGGGGCGACCAACACCAATGGAGAATATCCTGCTGCCATGATTGGTGGAGGAGGTTGAACAAAAAAATGTGTGATTGGAGGGGAAGTGACAGAAGCTGTGGAAGATGAAGGGCTGGAAGGAAAAATGTGCGCTGGTTTAGGTTTAACAGAAGATGCAACAACAGTCAAGACAGAAAGTTTGACTGACTGTTGGAAGTCAGCTTGGTCTAAGGCTTGATCGATATTCACAACTAGATCTTCTAACTTGTCAAATTCCTGAAGAAATCATTGATCAACGTCTTCCCTGGGAGAAAGTATTTCAGGGGTCCTAGGTTGTACAATGGTTTGATCTAAAACTGTTTCATTTACAAAGCTATCGGATTTTGTTCTAAAAAGGATTTGTTCAAAAGATATGTCAAACTCAAGATCCTGAAGGGAAACCAACTTCTCTGGGAGAGAAGGGGACCTACGAAGAGGACTGTGACTCCCAAAACCCTCTACAACGTTTTTCTTTTTGAGTAATTTTTTGGGATTGTCTATTGTTGTTGCAGGTTCTGGATCTAGATGAGATCTAGTCAAAACTCTTTTAGGAGCCAGAATTTTAATTTTTTAAGATATTTTTAAACTAATTACATACAAACTTTAAGAACCTCTGAACATTATCTCTTTATAAGTTTATATTTTATGATTCGTTCAGAAATAAGTTTTCTTTTTCTAGGGAAAATAAATCGTAGGGTAAAAAGTTTGTTTAGTTCCCCAGTATGGTCACCACTATGTTATCGCTCTGTAAATTCCCAGAGTTTGTTGGGAGGTAGAAGAAATTTATCAGAGGTAACTTTATCCAACCACTTCAAAACTCAGATCTAGCCCTGCCAGTTTCAAAGAGGGATCTCTCTGTAAGATTTAACTTTGTTTTGGGTTTTAGGTATTAGGCTAGTTAAAGAAATCAGACTGTGTGGTTTGTTTTATAAAAATGGTTGAAATATCACTTACACATCCATTGGGATATGGGTTCTGTTTTATAAAGTTTGAGACCAAAGAACATATTTTTTAAGGTGTTTTCACAGGGAAGGACAATGCAACTACTAGATCTTTTAGAATAAAAATGATGGGTAGTAGAAAGATGAGATAATCAATTATAACAAAGAAGAATTTAATAATTTATTTATCATAACATCAGAAGATAAACAGTTAGATCCTTAAAACCAGAAACAAAGTATACAAAGATAAATTCTCCAACTTTAACTTATTTTAAATGATCAGATATAGAAATCATAAATGATTACGAAGACATAAAAACCATTCAACGAAGAGGGGTAAACATCACCAACAGTTAACACGCAGGAATCCTGTGAAATGTCCTTTTTATTTTTGGTAAATGTCTTGAGAAAGATTACAGTGCTTACATCTTGCTTGGGAGTAAAGATCAACCCTGACTACTTCGAAAATTGAAGTATTTATAAGAAAAAATACAAACGATCCTGTCATTAATGATCAAGATGTGGTAGAATCTGAATCTAACTAATTAAGTAAAAAAATGCAAAATTGTAGGAACTGTTGATGATCTATCAGATTCTTTATACTGATTTTGGGGAAGGCCATTGGGGAGTCATTCGCTTGACTTTGACTACTCCACATGATGACTTGGTTTGTACACCTCATCCCTTACTCGATCAAAGAGAAAAGATCCTCCCATCTTTGCTAAATAGGAATGGTGACTTTGAGTAGTCTTCGGTACACCTCATCCATTTCTGTTTATTTTGCAAAAGTTTGCTTGGTGATGAAGATATACTTGATTTCATACTAGATGTTGAGGTCCAGCTGCAGAGTCTCTAAAAATTCTTTACTTTTTATGCTACCTTATATCCCTAAAACCTTGGAGTTGTCCTTTGCCACCATAGCAATCATTTGCTTGTAGTCGGATAGGGTCATCAGTTTGTCATTTAAGACCAACAAACTGGGAAGGAATTTCTTTTACAAAGAATCAATCTTGCTGAAGAATCTCTAAACTCCAATATCCATGTTCTGGACTCTCTCTTCCAATTGCAACATTAATCCTCTTTTGGTCAGGACCTTCTTAAATTCAAGGATAGTTTCAGTCCTATCCTCAATTTCCAGACTTTCGAGCTCATCCTTAGTCTTTGAATTTAGAAACTTGATGATTTCATTTTCTTCTATGGGAATTTCTCCCAACTCTCCCTTGATCTTGTCGATGGTCTGCATGCTCCTTAAGACCAATTTGTGGTGCTCAAACATGATCTACACGAGGGGCCAAATTTCTATCATGGATTTTGAGATATCCAACAACATGTTCTCCTTGGTTTCTGCTAGTGTTTTTCCCACAACTGTTTTCTTTTACAACTGTTATATCTCCTGCTTCATTTTTTCTGATGTGTGTCTCACAGTGTTGTGGCTGGCCTAGAAAGAAGATTTAAGCTTTTGGAGATGCTCCATCTCTTGCTGCAATTTTTAATTTCTTCTCCTTGTAAAGTCATTTCCTCCATTGACTTTGCTAGAGCTTTAGATGTCTCTAGAACTGTCACTGGGGAAGCTGATGGAAGTTTTGCAGTGGTGGTTGTTGATGTTGTTGTTGTGCTAACTCATGTGAGGGGAATTGCACTCAATGGGATGACCTCCATGGGATCTGTCTATTCTTTTTCCTTTACTAGTCTTTCCATCTCAGCCTCCATCTCTTTGATATGTACATTTTGTTGCATGATTAACTTTAGCATTTATTCTTTTTGACCCTTTGTCTCAACCATATATTTGGTTTGTGAGTCTTCAGTAGCTGTCAATTTTGATTGCTTCCTCAAGGAGGCTATGCCAGCATTCTTTTTCTTCAACAGTTCCTTAGCTACTTTCACATTCGAGGGATCATACCCAATTTTAAGTACCATCTCTTCTAAAGACTTAATCTTGTTATCTTTTTCAAAAGATGATACTTTCTCCAACTTTAGTTGAGTCTAAACATTGTTCAGAGAAACCTGTAATTTTGCAGTGGTTGTGGAAGCGTTTGCCAATGTTGAGAAAACCAGTTCTCCAGTCTGTCTATGCAAATCCATCTGATCAGCTAGATGTAATTTCTTGGCATCAAACTCAAGTGTTGACCTTTTGTAGTCAGTGATTTCCTTTGGATCAAAAGAAGAGAGTAGTCAATGATGTGTATCAAAAGAAGAGAGCAGTCAATGATGTGTTGTTGATTCTTGTTTCCAGAATTGAGTGTACGTGTTATTTGTCAACATCTCATTCTTCTTCTTGATTAAATCATATTTCTCAAAGATACTCATTTTTGCAGAACCTTGTGATGGTTGGGTGTTCAAAGTGGTATCCGCCTACTTTCTTGAAGAAGAAATGGACATCATTTGTTGATTACTTGATAACAATGGTGAGTGTTCTCCCTCGACTACCGTGGTAGACTATGCCTCTTCCTCTCCTGATCTGTCAGCTGTATGACTAGTCTTGGGCCTTTTCTTGTACACCTGGAAATACTGTGTTGAGACTTCAATAATTGAAGGGGAGGCATCCTTTCTAATCCTTTTCTCCTTTTGTATCTATGGAGTAGTGGTCTGTGAAAAAATGGCTGGAGGAGTTTGTTGTTTAGCATCTTCCAAAGTGTTCACCTTCCACTCTGTTTGGTTCATAAATTTCTCGATCTCTAGTTTGGGCACATTAGCATATGGGGAAATTTTATTCCTTAATCTCATTTCTGCAATAATCCCACATGGATCATAGTGCCAAGGTGTTAAGCCCTAATATTGGTTCATTACCACTTAATTGGGGCATATTAGATTAGTAATGTTATTTTATTTATGTCGGCTTTAGGCCATTAGTTTTAATTTAGATTAGTAATGTTATTTTATTTATGTCGGCTTTAGGCCATTAAACCTCCTAGTCTCCTATATA